>JAODJX010000020.1:24098212-24108896 GCA_026776945.1 Isichthys henryi | reverse complement strand
AGCAGCGCAGTAAAAGAAGTGAAACCCTAAATATGCAGCTAAAAAAAGTCTTTTGTCTATTGATGCAAACAAGATTTACTACTAGATTACATTTCTAGCCAATTTCACTTTTGTTCTCAGCAGTACTTACGTGTCACACAACAAAAGTGTCTTTTGATGCGTTTTATTACACATGTATATTTATCTTTTCAATCTGGCATAACATTAACATTAACTAACGGAACATTTATTTAGCATCTGATAGACAAATTACTATTAAACACTCACAAAGCAGAATCCTTACTAGCTTTACTATAATACTCATTTACTACAATACTCATTTACTACAATACTCATTTACTACAATACTCTTTTGTGAAATTAAATCCCTACTGATGTGTGACGTGTGTTCGAGTTACGTAGACAGTTACACGGCTTTCTGCATGGCAACCTGCCCAGAAACACCACATCTCTAAGCAGCATGTTACAGATATTAACTTGCAATTAAATATTAATGGAAATTCTATAGGCATGTCATTAAGGCTCACAGCCATCAGTGTTATCTTGGCCACTAACTACAGTTTCCCCTACCTGTACTGTGTGTGGTACAGCAGGGGTTCATCCCTTTAGAAGGCAGACGGGTGTAATTGAGCTATCTCCACTGTTTCTCTCCTTCCTAGGTTTTGAAGGCTCGATTTTGTTTTCTACTTTGACAAGCAAGACTTTTTGCAAGGACCCTTCCGTACCGGTTTATTTTTCCCCTTTCAGAAATACACTGTATCAAATGAATCAAACAGCAGTTTCTCTTCCATATATTGTGTCCTACACATATGGAGATATTTAGCTCTGTGGAAAAATCAGAGGCTACAGTGACATTAACATCAACATTTTTTTTCATATATTTCTCAATTTATGGGTGTGTGTCTGTGAATTTCTTTCATATACACACACACACACACACACACAAACACACACATATAACTATCCTGCGCTACAATCATCCCAGGTCTCCCCAATACACATTTGTTGTACTGAAAATTGGCTAAAACACATATTTGTGAAGTTGTACAAAATATCTTTCTACACTCAGTTTAATTTAATTTTCCAGATTTTTTTAGTTAACTGTTTTCTTTATTGATCTCAAGCTAAATTTTATTTCATTTGTGCAGTAGGGCTGATCTACATCATCGATTACTGTTGGATTGGGAACAGGTCATAGGGACTAGGAACTGGAGCGATGAGTGCGACGCGCAAACGGTATCCGCATGTGGTTGCGCACGCTGGATGTCTGTCAATAAGTCGCCAACATTCAATTTAATCTTTAGGGCCTTAAATGTCAGGCAAACTCAAGACCGATCAGGCCATTGCGAAATGACGATGAGCTATATCTGCAAAATCCACGATTAAACGAGGAGATCCCTGTTCAGTGACCGGTCCTAGACCCAGAGTCTGGATGTTTAATTTTATGTACATTGAGCGGTAAATCAGTGCTAATTTCCTTTACGCTTTCCGTAATTATAAATCGATACTGTGCGTGCAATGTAATGGACAATAAATAACGTGAGAATAAAACATTAATGCTGATAAGGTAATATAAGATGTTCCCACACACATACATTGTTTGTTTGTTTTGTAAACACCCGAAGCCAAGCAAGATTGCCTGGTTAACTGTTGCAGAAAAACCAAGCTGTAAAACCTGTGGGTAGGGAGGCAAAGGGGAGCCGTCCGAAACCCTCATAAAACACCCCAGTGCTGTTAAGGCAAGGTTATGCTGCAGACCCTATATTTTATTTACAAATGTATCCAAAACAAAAGCTAATGTGTGTAGTATAAAATGGTTGGGCTACGTGAACTACATGGACACTACATACCGGTACTGTCTGGATCGAGTTACACACCAAAACGTGAACATTGCATTCATTTAATCAGTAATTCAGCAGTGGTTTTTAACTGCCTATTTTTAATTAAACACTATCTTTTTTGCATTTGCATAGCAGCAGGTCAAAGAGAGTTACCTGAAAATAAATGACTGTAATCAAAAATGACTTTCTTTTATGATGACAGTAGCGGCAGTTCTCATTTTTAATATATAGTGTAGAGGAGTACTTGGAGGAATTGATTTCCCTTCTGGTTTTCTGATTAACAGTGTCACTGTCCGTGTAGCCAGCATGAATTCTAAAATATTCAATCTTATACGCGAAGAGCTAATGGGTAAAATCAACAGGAACAACCCCAATGTATTTCTGAACCTTGAAATGAACAACGGAAAATATGTAATAGTAATTAATCCCCGTGATAAGACTGCCTCTAGCATTTTACCATCCCATAATCGAGCGGTTTGGACATCGACTTCCAAACTGAACTGCATTATAACTATGACCAGGTCACACAGGACCCTTGGCAATTTCCCTGCTGTGCACTATCACTGAAATGTTGTGCAAAAAAATGGTATGTGTTTGTTTCGTTTTTTTTTTTTTTTTTGAAAGTGCACCTGCAAACACACGAGGGGATATTTTATGGATGAGCACTTTTGCCATGGTACTGCGTTTCAAAACGACAATGAGTGTTTTCCAGTATTTTACCAGAATTGAGCTTGAAATACGTAAGAGCAGTTGCTTTGTTTGAACCTCCATGGTGAAATTTCTGTCTTGCTTACCTGCCTTTTTCAAAATTCTTAGAATGATTTTTGAGGTATAGAGACAGTTGAGTTTCCAGAACCAAATTGATTTAATTTCGGTCTTCAGCGCCTGCATCTCCAGCTGCCGTTCGGGAAAACTGTCCCATCTCATCCTTCATCTTCGTAATTGTATTTTACACTGTTGCGATTTCGGCATATGAAATGGTTACTTCAGTTCTGAACCGTATTTTCCGTTGTTCTGTATTAGTACATAACTAACTGTGCTCTATCTAATTACTGTGATGTAGACTTAGTCGACAAGGATCCTGTGGGTCAAACGCTCCTGGTATTGGAGAGTAAAATTCTCAGTATATCCTCCACCAGAGATCCCAGTTTGTCCAGTAAAATCGGAGGCTATAGACTGTAAATGCCAGACTTTTTTCATGGCCTCCAATGCCCAAACATAACTAAGTTTGCACTCACTTCAAAATAACATTTTCTGTGTCATTTAGCATGCAGTGAAAAGAACTCGCTTTGCACCTCAAGGGAAAAACCTTCAGCCTAGACAGAACACAGTGCAACATAATGCAGTTGGGTGACATTGATGTTTCACGTACTGGGACGTAAATACATTGCTGTTTGCCCCTCAAATGTCAATGTCAGGCATATTTTTAGTAGAAAAGTCTAAATAAAATCTCATAGAACTTCTCTGGGGTAATAATGAAGCATGGAAAACAAGTCAATAAAACTAATTAATTTAAATCTAAATTACTGCAAGTGTCAAGAGCGTAATGAGGTGGAGACTGGAGAGAATAGATGTTTTGTAGTTTATAACTTTACTGTAGGAGTAATTAGTAAATTTGGAAGCTGCAAGTTTGAAAACAATTGATTTGCTAATTCCAATGTATGATATCAATGACTGGTATTTCTTACTCGGAGGCCTGTTTACACTTGGTCTTAAAATGCATCTTAAATGATTGGATAAGCACTAAATACAAGTGTAAATGAGCACTAAGACACACTGCTCACTCAAACCATTTGCCGAGGTGGTCTGGGACGCATTTGACCGCATATCTTTCGTAATGTAAATGCTAATGCGACCTGATACAATACATCTCCGACACACACTTTGTAATAACTGCACGTGGGGCAGTAACGAAATCTGAACACTAGCTGGACACCTTGAAGATGCAGGAAATGCAGTGGTGTAAATGGTGATGTGTCTCAGCTGTCTGTTGGCGATCTGATCGCCTAAGACACGTGTAAATCACGTGTAAACAAGGCCTTGGGAGCATGATGTGTGTTTGTCTGCTCTCCAACTTTTAATGGGCTTTATGCTATAAAACACTTATATCATATTCACCGATGGTTTCAAGTCGCATGTCCGTTTAGAAAACGGGCACATTTAAGCATTATCAACAACTGAGTGAACAAATGATTCAGCTTGGTTTTAATTTTGTTCAGTCCTTAGTTTATTATGTTTGAATTACTGTACTTAGGTTATGATGAGTACAATACAGTTCATTTTATGGGCAAAAGTACTTTACATTATCTGTCTTGTTAATATTACAATAAATCATTACCTAACACAAACTTGCAAGTCCGTAAATTCTCATCTAGTACGGTCCTTCAACATGCAAGTTATCGACTCGCCTGATCAATAAACTGAATTTAGGAGGTTGAATAGAATGAAAAGCAGCAACCAGAGTATAGATCCAGGATCAGACTCTTGTCCATGACTGTGTGAGGTTCAGTTTTTCAGTGGTTTGCAAGCTCATTTAAATAGAAACAGTGAGGATGCTGAGTATCTCATGCTCCATTTATTCAATTATTTTTGTACTGCGGGCCAAATAATCTTAACGCTGGAAATGCTGAACTGAAGACCTTTAAAGTACCATGCCAAGGTGTTCGTGAAGATGTCCTGTACTCAGTATAATTTCTTGGATCCGCCATGCAGTCCATACCGTTACGTTGCCAAACGGTGAATGTGTTGCATGTTCCACATTGCATGTTGGGAGGAGGGCGCGAAAGGGAGAGGGGAACTACCTACTGTTTGCTATTACCTTGATGGGCCCACTTTGGATATAATATGCAATTGACTGAATTTTCCGTTGACTTTGAAATGTTTCCATAAATACAATGCAGAAATTTCATAGGTAAACACCTTCAGAAGCATGTGTGAGCTATAGAACTGCAACTGATAGAATGTGCACCACAGAACGAGACTAATGAGGCAGGTCGTGTTGAGATTTTATTCGTTCATGATCTAATATCGTCAAATCGCGCACCCCTACCTGACATAATAGAAGTTTTGTTCAGCTCACACTGCAGAGTTTGTGAAGGTAATTGGAAGCCAATGATTCATACAGAACAGGAAAATAACTGATTAACCCTATTAACAGCATCTAAATTCAATGTTAAGTATGTAGGTGTATAGAAATCTGTGGATATTTACAAATGGTGGTCTGGGATCTGCTTAATGTTTAGATGAACTTAGGTGCTAATTGGCATATTAAACATTTATGGGGCATCAGTAGGTATAGATTTAAGTGTATTCACACTCTATAGTTTGTGGGTTTGCAGAATGACACTTCAAAGCCTTGAAATGGATATTACTGGAAAAACTCAGCACAATATGTTTGGGACACAAGAAGAATATTCTGCTGTAAAATCATCTTCTCATGCTGTAGAATTAGTAGGTCTCAAACTAACCATATATTTGTATCTGAAGAAATTCTTTCACAGGATTGAACATTTAATCTCCTGAATACGAGGGGCACATATTTGCTCAGAATATATTAAATTCTTAAAATTACTCTTCAGTGATTTTACCTTATTGCATAATTTTTTTCTGAAATTAGTTTTTTTTTTCTAAATGTATACATGTTAGATATTTACAGATTAGATGTGTAACTGAACAGGACTGTGCATGTGACTGTCATGTGTTGGCTTTGACTTGGCTTTAAGAATCAGTCTTAATTTATAGGATAAATCTTGTGGCCTTTCTTCCCTAATGATTACATATTTATCTATAGCTTGTACTGTATATTAATGTTACATTGTAAGCTCTGCTAATTAGTGGTTTGATTAAAATGCAGCACTGTGCAAAAGTCTTGTATGAATACAGTTGAAGAAAATGATGTTTAGATGATCTTTGCGTTGATGAAAAACTATTTTATATCTGTCAAGGTGGTCTGGCTTAGCCATTTCAAAACCTTTCTTAAAGTCACCCCAGTATTTGCAGTATTGACTCGACCGCTATATTTGGATAATCAATATCTCATTAAGTCATTTAACAAATTCAATTAATTAATTCCTTTAGCTGGTGGTAAAATTTAACAAGTTCATGGAATGGCTGAGGTGAGGTTTGGGAACTGAAGCGGTGTTCATCTAGCTGTCCAACTAGATATCAGTAACTTTCTGGAGAACGGAACGGAATTTCTTGTAACGTTATTGTTAATTTGCACATGTTCTAATGTTAAATAGTTTTTTTCTGATCGAGTTAACATTTACTGCCCAAAACAATAGCTGTAGACATTGTCTTTGACTACCTAAGACCTTCGCGCAGTACTGTAGCTCTGTTTAAAATGATTACATCTTGAACAGTACTGCTTACCTAAACAGTTCTGCAGCGCTGTTACTCATGCAGTCCAGCTAGGCACTGCTCTTACAGGACTCCTAAATGCTACCACCAAATAAGAACAAAGCCGTCCTGTAGTAATTTGCTTAATACGGCCTACTGTGAGGAAGTGAGTGTGCAGGTAGGCAGAGCTGGCTGGATGCACACAAATAATTCATCATTTTAAAAAAGTTTCCAGCAAGGGTGCATTTTTGTTCCTGGGGCCCCACTGAAAAAGCCAGTTCAGGGCCCCTGACCCACTATTATTCCCAATATTCCCAATATTTCAAAAACGAAATAAATAAATAGCAAGTAGAGTCTGAAGATTACAGCTGGCCGGCTGTTAGCAGAACATACTCTCTCAGCATCTCTTAAGACAGGGATTTATTTAATATTTAGTGTAGTGACTGCTTGTGGCCTACAGGGGTCCCCATGCAAATGTGTGATGCGAGTGGTGGTAAACGCATCCGCTGGTGTTTTATATGCTGGATTCTTAAATTCGCTTTCATTCATCTTTTATAAAATGAATAGAAATATAATGTAGTAAGCTGTGGTTTGCGTGACCCCTGTGAATTATGGCCCCTGTGTGTTAGGGCCCCTGTGCGAGGTCCTTAACCCCAGTTGCTGAGGGGATGACTAACCTTGCGTTCTCAGTTGCATGCCACGTTGGAAAAAATCTGCTAAATAAATGTAAATGTAAAATTTAGATTTTTTGGAATTTTAAAGATTTTTTGCTCGCCCAGCATGCACCTGAATTCTCTAAGCTTCCGTTCATTTTTTTTTTAAGATGACTAATTTCATTTTGGATGTCTTAGTCGCGCCGTTAGATCGAGGCAAGTGTAATCGGCATTGCGTTTTGGCCGCGTCTCGTCGTATCGCATCAGGCTATAGGATGGACTGAAGAAGAAGAAACTGAGACTTGCCATATTGATTGTATGACCCCCCCCCCCCCCAAATTCACAGAGGTTATGAGTGATACAAAGTTTGAAACAAATTGTGTGTGTCAGTTAGAATATGTAGCAATTAATCACTGAAAACCAGCAAAGGATTGATGGCAAAAGAGAATCTGCTGAGGCAGGCGGAAGAGACTCAGGCTCACGGTGCATGTGGCTGAACGATGGTGCCGAGGTTGACGCATGAACCACAGAAGCAGAATTATGGCAAGGCATTCTGCAAGCTAATGGAGCAACGCAGGAAGGCATGACGCGTTTGTGTGTCAAGGGGCAGACAGAGATCAGCACGCAGAGGAAGTGAAGTGACCTGTCAAGCCACCCAGTGGATGGAATGGGTGCCATTTTTCATGAGATGTTTGCTATTTCAAGTTGTTGATGTACCAAGATGAATATAAATATTTAATCATTTAATTCACTGCTGAAAATGGTGGAGGCAGAGTGGTTCCATGTGTGGCATTTGCATGTTCTCCCTGTGTTAGTGTGGGGTTTCCGGCGACTTCATTGCACAGTCTAAAGACATGAGTTTAGTTGCCAGACTGTCTGCAGGTGTGAATCGTATGTGTGTGTGTGTATGTGTGTGTGTGCCCTATCCTCGGTTGTTCCCTGCTTCGTGCCCAGAGGCCCCACACCCCCACGACCCTGTGTAGGATGGATGGATGGATGGATTTTCAATTCTCTATAGGTAATGGGGCACCCCCATTTGCCCGGTGAAGGCGATTTTATTCAGTATTAATATTACTTGTTTTTACACTAAGGTTGATATTTTGAAGGCACTGATTCAGCATGTGTGCTGCTTTCCTCTGTGTCTGCAAGTTAGGTTCAGGGTTTTTCATGACTGGAGTTCAGTTTATCCTCCAGAGAGTGAGGATGGGAAAAACAAGCCCCCCCCCCCATCCCTCCCCAGCCCTCTGAGCTATGACAGCCTGTCCTGGCTCCTAATTAACTGAGCTATCAGTGCAGACTCTGAATAAGCTTCTGATGCGGGTTTAATGTCCTTCAGACAAACTTCTACAGGTCTACCCCCCACCCATGTGCACACCAGGGCCAGATCAGCCTCAGAGAGTATGGCTGCCGCTTCTAGCTGAGCCTCCCCCATCGCCGATCATGTAACCAGCCCCCGGATGAAAGCCATGGATCCAGAATCCAGGTAACCCATTAAGATGGTGTAATGAGAGACGGTCTTTTAGCTCTGTGCTCTCAGATGGCAGTAGAAGCAATGCAAGTCCTTCTGGGTTTGTGTGCTTTTGGATGGAGCAGATGACTGGTGTACTGGTCCAGCTGGGAGTATCAGTGCCTTTAACTACAAGGGTGATTGGGCTCTAACTGAAACCGCCCAAGCTCCGTCTGACTGACGTTCCAGACCCCAGTCTACAGACCTGTCGGCCATCCCACATCTTGCCTGGTTTCCTCTACCTTCACAGAATTAAGAGCGTGGTAACCAAGTAATGGAGTCACACCTGCAGCTGCGGAAATGAAAGATGAATGTGGACTTGCTGGTGAGGCTGAAAAACTGTAAAATAAGAGTAAGTAGACTGAAAGATAAAACAAAACTGTTATAAAACTGTTATAAAACAATGTAAATGTCATCCCTTCCCTATTTTACTTACTAGAATTATAGGTAGCTGTGATGTATTATTAAAAAAAATCCATTTTCTACAATTTCGAATCCTATAAGAAAGGGGTGACGTTTATGATAATTATTAATTAATGTGATGACCAAAATGCATATGATTTGTATAGGAAACAGGTAAGCTGGGTGTTCCTTATTACTGAGGCCGACTGGATTTTTTTAGAATCGAGTTAGTTGTCACGCCAGTTTAATTCAGCATCAGTTTTTTGTCGTCAGTCTCCAGCAGCCTGTTAGCTGGAAGAAGCTGCTCAGACTCGTACTGTGATGGAGCTCATCCTATCAGATCGACCGTACTCCCGACTTTGTGACAACACGTCTCCCATTTTCCCTCTGTCGAAGCAATTCTCACGTTCTCGTTCTCGAAAATTGCAATCCTTTTTTTTTTCTTGATCCAATCTGGTCTGGTTTCCGATGACGACAATGACAACACTAAAGTGAATCTCCTTCGACTGGAGCCGCTGCCGCCCTGATGCTACCAGCATTAGCATTTTGCCCGATGATTACAGCAGGCTTATTGCCATAACTGCTCCTTTAAACCTCCTTTATTGCTTTATTCTTGCCCACTCTCTCCTCCTGCTTTCTCCTGAATCTGCTCCTCGATTCCTAGGAACATCAACGATTCGTTAAAGGCCGTTTTCTCTCTTTCGATGCTCCCAGGCATTCTATTTAAAAACACACCAATTCTGATAGATTTTTAAGCTATAAACCTTTGTTTGTTTGTTCGTTTATTTATTTAATTAATTCGTTCTAGCTATTTGTCACATATATATTTTTAACGTTTTTTTGTGCTGCTTGAATTAGCGGAACAATTTGATGAGGGTCACAAAAATGTTACGAAAGCCTGTTTCTATACTGCTATACTGTGGTTTCCTTCGTGTCAAATGAGAAGTTAATACATCTTTTTCTACATATATGAAACCAATGTATTTTCTTTTTTCATGGTTACGAGTTCCCTGGTGATTTTGCATTGAGATATTAGATTTGAAGCTGTTCTGACATCATTTTCAGGTCTTGCTCCAAGGAAAAGATAACGAATGCAATCCAGGAGTGGATGATCCTTAATTAAGTTAAATGCTCGCCTTCCTGTTTACCTGTAAATCCAGCTTTATTCAAATTGTTTCAAAAATGAATATATATACACACACCCTGAAACAAAGTCCAACAAATTGGATATTTTGCATGGCCTCCATGATTTTTAAGAACAGCACCAACTCTTCCAGACATGGAATGAACTTATTTCATACTTTAGCGACAAACTGCCGCATCTGTCTCTCTCCATTCTTGGGAGCCCAGAGCCGGGATGCTGGATGGAGAATGACGCTCTGAATGTCTTTTCAGAACTCCATGTAGGTGTTCTGTTAGGTTGGCGTCGGGTCACATGCTATGGCCAGCACTCTGATCCCGTCCATCCTCTGAAATGCAGCAGCGGCCTTGGATGTAAGTCTTGGGTCACTGTCATGTTGAAGGAGTGCCTGAAGACCCAGGGCATGGAGAGATGGCATCATCTCCTCTTTCAGCATATCTATGAATCCATGATGTCGTCGATGAACTGCAGTTCCCCGACACCTGCGGCGCTCATACACCCCCACATGCTTTACTGCTGGTACCGTGCATTTTTCATCATACTCCTTGCCCTTGCGATGTCATGCAGTTTGGACGCCATCCGCTCCGAAAAGATTTACCGTGATCTCATCACCCTGGCTTTTCTGTACATGGGCTTTGGCAGTGACTTTCTTCGTGGGTGAAACCCTCGCATGCCACTCTCCTGCAGCATATACCGCATCTATCCATCCATCCATTCTCCAAACTGTTTATCCTTACTGGGTCGCGGGGGGTCCGGAGCCTATCCCGGAAGCAATGGGCACGAGGCAGGGAACAACCCTGGA
>JAODJX010000020.1:24073416-24095351 GCA_026776945.1 Isichthys henryi | reverse complement strand
ACCCCACGACGACATGGGGAGAACATGCAAACTCCACACACATGTGACCCAGGCGGAGACTCGAACCCGGGTCACAGTGGTGTGAGGCGACAGTGCTAACCACTGCACCACCATGCCGCCCTATATATATATATATATATTCTGCAAAAGATGAGATTAGAACCAACGACCTTCTGATCACAGGAACAGAGCCTAATGTGTAGGGATAATGACTCAGAAGGGTCTTCCCACAACTTCCATTTTGCTTTTCCATAAGCTTGTAGCTAAACTAAAAATAAAATGTTTTATTTTCACCCGTGACATAACTACACTTTTTTTGGTTACTTCCTTTTTTATTTTTTTATTATATATATTTTTATTAATTTATTTATGTTTTTCTAATATATTATTTATTTATTCTATTTATTTATTACTTCCAGTTTTGAGGATCCCCCTATTTCCCCTAAGGAATTTTGTTCGGATATATTTTCTTTTACGTAATACCTTATTAGGTTTGTGTATTCAGGGATTTCAAATTTTTTTTGCTTAAAATTTCACATTAGCTGTTTCTAGAGCTGCATGGTTTAAATTAGCAATTTATGTTAATAAAGTTCTCTTAGAGTCTGAACTCATTTTGTCAGCGTTATTTCATCCAAAGCTTTTAACCGGAAACTGCACAACTCCCGCATATTTTGTCTCACATTAATACCTTATTAATCATATGACTCATTAAAAATATCAAGCGGGAAACAGTATTACCAGCGTAAGGAGGAGATGTGAGCAGGAAGAACAAATTTGCAAACATTATATATGCTCAGACACATTTTAAAATTGATGCGTCTCAGTTTCTGTGCCTGTAGTCATTTACTATTCAGGAGGGTGAGTTGAAGGGTGTCGGAGATGGAGCTGTGAAAGTGTGAAAGTGTGTATGAAGGACAATCAGTGCCAGTCAAAGCCCATGTGGAGCCCTAGGTAAGTCTCACTGCCCCCAAACTCACGCTTTTTGTCCCAGATGGTGTAAGGGGGTGGCGCCAAGGGTCTGACCACACCAGACTGGTCAGTTACAGGAATGTATCAGGAGTCACACAGTAAACCTGCATTTATGACAGCAATCTGTCTGCTATCCACATCACTGCAGAGCCTGTAGATCAGATATGGTGTTTCTGTAGTTTTTTTCCCCTCTTTTTCTCTTTTCTTGCCTTTTTCCTTTTTTCTCTTCACTGAGTACAATGAGTGTTAAGCACTGCTACATATGATGGTTCTGTATGGAATGATGGATGTCTATTTTAAATACAAGTTTGTTTTTATTTTGACTTTCATCCAGTCCCGGATGGACCCCAGCCTTGTACCCTGTACTGTATGAGCTTGGGGGTTCAGCCCCCCCTACTGCAACCCTGAAGATGGATGGATGATTTTTTTTTGTTACTATTGATACACAGAATGCAACCATTTCACTAAGGAAATGAATATCATCTGGGTGAATTACATAATTTCACAAAGCTGACTGCCTATTGTCCAATTGACTCTTTTGAGACAAACGTCAATATTGGACCAAGAACAAAATCGAAGGCCCTTCTTATTTCTGTGTTTGCCGTGCCAGGTTTCACTGCCATAATCTATTATTTATACAGTGCTACTAGTCGAAATACGAGGTGCTGTGTAGGTTATGAACTGAAAAAGTACACAGAATCAAAAACCATGAAGGCAAAAATGTAGAACAGCCAAAAGATAATGGGCGAATATCGTAAATCAATTTGTTCCTGAATTGTAATATAAATGCAGGCAAGGATTTGTATGGTTTGTTTTCACGCTAATCCCCAAAGCCCAATTGCCAGAAAACTGAAAATTACATTCGCCCTTAACAAAATTGCTAATATGGAAATTTAACAAGGTTAATTTGTTAATGGAAACATTCCCATATTACTGTTTATACACTTAGAATTATTTTATGTATAAGGAAATAGCTGTGGACAGTTGGGTACTACATTTTCCTATAATTTATACCATTTTCAAAAGGGCACATTGAATTGGCTGAAGTTAATAACTGTAATATGAAAAGCTATTATATTTTATCAAGGGCAAAATAAAATGCTAAATATGGTGTGGGTAGACTTTATTGTCATGGTAATTAATATGGGCAGCATGGAATTGCTGTGCTCAGTACAGTCGCCTCCTACATCCGGGGTCCTGGGTTTGAGTCTCTGCCATGACTGTGCCTGGAGCTTGGGGAGGTGATCTGGAGTTGCTAGATTGTCCATAGGTGTGAATGATTTGTATGCCATGCCATGCCCTGTAATATTTATGGCGGGACTGAAAGTTATATAATGCAATTCAAGATATCGTAAATTCTTTGAAATACAGACTAAAACACTGTTAGAGGCCTGACTCCCTGGGGATTTTGGACCCTCAACCCTGACCAATCCTATTATATAAAAAAATTTTAGGCCCCCCGTCACTTGGGGGGTCCTTGGAATTGTCCTAATGCCCCCGTTACAGCACCCTTAGACGGGTGAGGAGGCCACGGACACCCATAGGTATCTGTAAAGGCCCCTTTGGTATCTTGAGCCTGTGACGCATCTTTCGCTTCTCCCCCCAGCGACAGCTGATTGGCCGCGCTCCCTGCAGGCTCATGACTCACCTGCAGGCCGGATCTGTCAGTATGCTGCTACCGCATCTGCTAAAGTTATGTTCAACACCGGCCCTTCATGTTTTATATTATGTCATTCGATGAAACATCAAGTACAGCTCATCCTAACAAAAGGGAATCAGATAACAGAGAAAAACAAAAGCAAATGTGGGGGGGGAGGTAGCTGGGTGGGCTAAGTCTCTGTCGGTGTGTGATTAGAAGGTTGCCAGTTTAAACCCCAGTCTCAGCAGAATCATCACATATGTGGGCCCTTGAGTATGGGCCTTAACCGCCAGTTCCAGGGCTGTGGTGCATTGGCTGACCCTGTGCTGTGACCCCCCCAGGCTTTGAAGAGGCAAACATAAGCGTTTCAGTGTTCTTGAGCAAATAAAAGACTTATTAATTTAACTGGTCATGCTAACAGGCAGATTCAGCCAAGAGGTTATGTTGCAAACATGACTAGGGTCACTTGATAGACTTTAAATTAAATTAATGGCCTTCATTTGTTTGTATTGTGGTGTTAGTTTTACTAATAGTTGCACAAGACAGATTATATGGAATATAGCGTGGAGTAGCTAATGCGGGTAATTATATGCAATATTCAGACAACGGCTCTGACTGGTGGGCTTGCAGGCAGCACCGGGGTCCTGCTCCATTCTTCCCATCACTTTTAACGACCCCTTTGTAAATTTCTTATGTTCTCGAGAGACTTCAGCAAACAAGCACATGTCTGAATCTTCATCTGGCTTATAACATTAAATAGGGGCTCTGTTGGACAAGGGCATCTGTTAACATGGTTAATTTTGCCAGATTACAGGAGAGAGGAGAGAGGTCCTTGCAGAGAAGGGAGTCTCCCAAAATTCTCTCTGGGCTAGATGATGGATGACTTTGCCCAGTAGAGAGGAAGTGATCAATAACATGTATACTGTAAACTGTATAGCATCGAGATACCCATTCATCAACCATGAAAAACACATAAATTATGTTTCTATTTATTTATTTTACATCTACATTCATTTACTTAGCAGATATTTTTCTCAAAATGACTTAAGAGCCATTGAAAAGTAAAAGCTTGATTAAGGAAAAGGCCAAAAAAAATAAGTAACAAGTACAGTGAGTGTTAAGCGCTGTTATGACGGTTCTGTATGGAATGATGAATCTATTTTAAATGCAAGTTCTGTGTATTTGCTCGGTGGGTTACAATGAGGTAATCTTCTGTCCTCTCACAGTCCAAAAACCTGCAGTTCCTGGGAGAGATTCCAGGTTCATTATGATCCCACATTGGATAAGATGGATGGAAGATGGATGAACATGTCTGCATTACGTAAATAATATGGTTAATATTTCACAAGTATTATATTAAAAAAAATGGCTCAAAAACACAAGAGGGACCAAAGTAATGGTACAGGGAGAGGATATATATGAATGTATAAATTTGCTAATGCTACTAATATGACTCAGCTAGACTATGCCTGATAAATTGAAAGCAATCAACTCTACAAGTAGGGGCAGGACCAAAGGGGCACTGGCTCCAGACGAAAGCTGATTGGCCTGCAGAGTGCTCCCTCACCTGTCACTCAACAATTGAAAACATGTCATTGGCTAACGATAAGGTTAACCAGCTGTACTAGTTATAACTCCTCTTATGTGTCTAAGTTTCCCTCAGTCATTCTAGCCATTGTTGTAGTTAGACCTGTTTGCTCCAATACAGATGTACTAGACTGTGTGAGTAAAGTCAAAGTAAAGGATATGGAGAGTCTCTAGTGAAATATTCAGGCAAAGTTTATACAGACTCACAGCAGCCATGAGTATGTTGTTGTTATAGCAGCTGTCATTGTCGCTGCGTTACTCCTTAAAACGTTAGTTAGTTTTCCTATTTTAATCTTTTGTGTTGACGGAAATTCCTTTAAGGCTAGAAAGCAGCTCAGTGTGAAAAGATTGTTTTCTGTTTGGTCTTGGTGGGGTTATGTAGCATTATCAGCCTGTGACACGCTAGCTTATCGCATTAATGTTGTCATATTTAATGTGATAACTGATAATATCAACCATAATAAATGCAATTATACTCAGTCATCAGCCTCTTACAGTGAGTCTTACTCACCGACCCATAATACCTGAATCATATACCTAAGATGACCTTTTACATACTTTTGGCAACTGCATCTGTACTTTTCATAGAGACTATTTTGAAAAAGTACTTTTCTTTGAAGCAGTTCTCCGATATCGGCATTTTGGATTTTTTTTCCCCCTTCTAGTTTTTAATTCCTTTTGGAAATATTGCCACATCACTGCGAGGAACTTTGTGACAAATTCTCTTGTAAGAAGCACTGTGATACGCAACACCTCTGAACATATTGAACGATACGACAAAAAAAATAAAAACCAAGGATGAGGGTGGAAGTTTGAAAGTAACCTGAAAATGTAATAAATGCTTCAGTGGGCCCTGCTGCCTGCCAGCCAGCGTGACGCCTGTACCATGCAGGGAAGTCGACCGCAGTAAAGTTACGGTCAGGAAAACACAGCATGGCGGCAGATGCAGGAGAAATATCAAATGCCTCAAAATGGCTCCGATGTGTCCACAGCATAGACTGAAATAAGTCCTTGGAGAATCCTCACATCTCCCCACTGCCAGCCAAAGACACCAGCCCAACACAGCCATGAAAATGTTACATTGGTGTGGCAGAGACTAGTCAGCATTTTTCACTTAAATATGCAGAGTGGACCATCAGGACAATGTGATGATGTCACCCTAAGGTTCCGAGAAGTGGGTCTTTTTGCTCCTGAAAACCAGAACTGTGGCTGATCCTGCATTTGACTTCCCATCTTTAAAAGGGTGTAAGACATACCGTGCTCACAGAGAGTATTCAGATGCCTGCTTAATTAATTCAGTAAAAATATTGCAAATGTATTGGTAGTAAACAAAATTCATTACTTTATTCAACTGCTTGAAAAATAACCAGTAGTTAATTTTAAATGAAACATTAATGTCAAGTAGTAATACATTGAAACCCAAATTATAGTTCTAAAAGAGCTATTAAGAGTTAAAAAGTTGACAAGCTGTCTGAGTGCTTTTCAATTAGTAACACATTTGGTGTTAAGTATTTCTTTGGAAGCCAAGGACTACAGTGACCGAAAAAATGACAAGAACAGAACTGAATGATTGCGGCCAGAGATATCCTTACATCAAGCTGGGACACTATTGCTCTATTATCACCCCTGGTCTAAGCAAATCAAAATACTATCACTCAAAACAAAGAAATAGTCCTCACTTCAAGCAAAATAAAAACCAGAAACACAAACAGCGCACAACAAATCGACTCAGATACACACACTGGCGTCACCAGAGCACTAGCCAAATGTCCCAACTAATAAGCCCAGGGAAAGCCTGCTAGAGGGTACTGAAAAGACCACCAGATACAGTCAACGGTATCAGCAGAGTTATACATGTTTAGATCGCGCAGATTAATTACAAAGGCAGAATATAAATTGCACCCTAAAAGAGGGGAAGAGAAACAGTGGCTACTACTCTCCCAAATGTTGCATATACCAAAACAGAATTTATAAAACCCACACTCTCTATTCCTCGTAATAAAAATAAAAACAACGACATGCATCTCACACAACAAAAGTCTCTATATACCTCCAGAGAACCCGAACTCACACCAGCCGATCAGGTTTTCACCTCCGGTCATCTTTTATATACTACCATCACATACGTCAATAGTTAAAACTCCGCCCTGCTCAACAACAATTAACCATGTCAGAGAAAAAATAAGACCCATACCTTGTATTTGCGCACGATCTTATTCTGGATGCACGACTTCTCCCACTTGTGCCTTTGGGCAAATGTTTTCATACCTCACCATAAATGCACCAGAACTTCACGATGAGCGCTCCACATTATCCAGAGGAATACTACACACCGCCAAAGTTTAAATTCCGCCACCCCTCCTCCCAATAAACCTTCAACGAAACAAAACAGTACTTCTATTCGAATCACGAGACTATACGGGTATAAATATCAGCATAAAAGTCCCCTCGGGGTATCAAAATAAAAGTCCCCTTTTCAGCTATGTTGTAGCTACTCGTTATATCCACCCCCACTTTAAAAAGTCACCGTCCCGGTGACATAACCCCTGTGTCCTGCCATGGTCTAAAATAATCTTGGGGTACACGAAGTACTGGATAAACTACCGCCCCTAGTGAACCATTTTGAATAGGCATCACCTGAGCTGGAGAGATAGCAGTTCAAGGCAGATTATTAAGAGTTTGAATGTAACCCCGCGTTTTCCCGGTTAGACCGTCTAGGGGCTATCGATGTTTGCTGAGGTGTCACTGCGCCTTCTGGCGCTTGATCGGGAGGATCCACTACCAGGTTGACAATCACATCTCTTTCCATCTCCCAGAGACCCATGCCGGCCTCCTCTTCGCTATCACTAGCCTGCCATGAGGCCGTCTCTTCTCTGGCGGCCCTCCCTTCCGTGCTCCCGGGCATATCATCTCTGGGGGGCCTCCATTCAATGCTCCCTTCCCCCCCGAAGATCTCTGTCCAGAGACCACTCGCAGCTCAGATCTATGAACATTCCTCTCTGGGCCTTGGTTATCTACGGGAGAGATAACGTACACTCGGCCACCATAATCCAAACACTTCACCACTCGATATTGGGTACTTTCCCAGGTATCTTGAGTCTTGCTTCTCCCCTGCACATGATTCTGTTTGTAGACCACCGTGCCAACTGGACGGATTGGAGCTACCCCATCCTGGTTCCGCCTTGCACGTTGCGTGGCTGCTGCTCTAAGTTGTTGTTCGGCACTGGCGTAAGCAAACTGGAGAAATTCTTGCTGGTCCTTTATCCATTCTCCAACCATGCCTTCCACCACTTCGTCATCTGTTGCCCCCAAGAGAAAATCAATTGGTAACTGTGGCTTACGACCAAACATCAGCTCATAGGGGGAATGTCCAGTAGACTGATGCACTGTGGTGTTATATGCAAACAGCAATTGAGGGAGATGCTGGGGCCATTTTCTCTTTTGATCTACTGACAGTGTCCGTAGGAGGTCATGCATGGTTCGATTAATGTAGACCATGTTAGGTTGGAGAAATCTAAGGAGCAACGTGAGACATCGATTGAACAAATCACTGCAATACACCCCTCCTCCTCTTCAAAGGTTACAGCTGAATGAGTTCGCTGTTGTTCAACACAAAAAAGTGTCCCTAACCAACAGCGAGGAGGAAGCCACACATCCCTGGTCTCTACATTCACCACTGGTACCAGTACCTGCCCTTGAGTACAGTGTAGTACTGCTCTGGACAATAATATTCCTGGTGGCAACTCCCTATCTCTTGGCTCCAACAACACGGTTTGAACTAGAGGGCCCATGTGCTGATTGCTATTTGCTGCCACACACTTAACAGACTTAGCAGGAATTTGTATCGACGACCGCCCTGCCACCTTAACTTCACCCAAATGGCCTGTAGGTGGCAGACCATTAAGCTGTTGACAATCTGTCAGGGCCTGCCTCCAAACCTTCCCTGCTGAGTGTACTACCGGCGTTTGAAACAAAGCAGATCCGTGTTGCTGAAACAACTCACTATAACACTGGCTAATTACATTCATGCCCAATAAACCTGGTACCTTAGATTTCTGAGACTTTGTGTATGGGTCATGTGAATCCCGAACAACCAAAACACCCATCCCAGGTAACCTCTTACCTAGGACTTGGATATCTACCTCCAAATACCCCAAATATGGAACTTCCAAGCCATTCGCTGCCCTGATCTGAAGCCATCAACACTCCTGTAGTCGCTCACCAGAAGACTGTAAATGCTTGTAAAAAAAAATTCGCGGTGAGGGTAGTAACCATCGACTCAGTGTCAAGCAGGCAAGGGACAAGCACTCCCCCCATCAACACTTCTACTTCTGAACACTTCCCCATCAATTTTGATACCCCTGTAACCCCTACTGCTGAGCCTTCATTAACCCCACCTGATGTCTGGCTCACCACATCAGAGGGTGATAGTTTCCCTGCTCTGCAGCGCTGTCACTTTGACGTCCCCTAGAGTTTAGTTGACTCCCTGTCGTAGGCACAGCCAGATCGAACTCCCTTCCCCCTCAACAACAAAATCTTGCTATATGCCGCACCTGATTACACCGATTACAAATGAGTTTGCCCGCCTGATCAAAACAGTAAGTTCTACCAGCCATTCCGGCGGCCGCACCACTGAATGGTGGTTGAAGGTTGTTTAGTGCCAAGTGATTTAACAACAAGTCTAGTTCAGCTTGCTGCTTCCGTAAACATTCCTTCAATTCTAATAATTCGGCATTAGGTGGAATTACTGCAGTTTGACTTTCCACCTCAACTTCCCCAACCACTTCAATCTGCGTGTTACAAAAGTAGGCACGGACCCTGGGCCTACCCACCCGTTCACACTCTTCTACCCACCGAATGGGTAAAAGTCCCCTCGGGGTTTCAAAATAAAAATCCCCTTTTCAGCTATGTTGTAGCTACTCATACCGGTTATAGTTGCATATCCAACTAGCTCTAAAGACCTTTTGAGGACGGAGACAGATAAGCCACCGGTTTGCATGCGGCCTCATCACTCATTGCAGCCCTGGGGTCTCCCTTCACATTCAACGGAGCTCCTCCAGGCTGCAGACTCTGCTAGTCCAACCTGCAGGCTTCTCACAATGCCAGTTGGCACACGGACATGTGGATCTTCTCATCTGTCATCCTGAGAAGCCACTGGAGAAGAGTGTGAAAAGGGAATAAGGAAGACAGGCACCTTAAAGTAAGCATTAACATTCACACTTCATCACTTACATATTCAGGGGCACCAGACCCACAGCTAAGTTAAGTAAGTGTACCAATGTTTCTGTCTAGCAGGGCCAGAGTAACAGCAATCTAGCTCTGCATGCTGATTCTGATGGTGATTAGCATGAATATTTACATTTTTTCTTTTTCTTTTTCCAGGATCTGAGTCCTGAGTCGTGTGATTGTTCTTTTCTGTAAATCTGACAGATCAGTTTTCAGATGTGGATGATTTTGTCAGTGAAAATGCTGTATTTTAGGTGAGCAATATGGAAAAATATATATTTTAATAATTCTATAAATAAATGTATACAGCTCAACTCATGTTCAGTAGAATTTGTATAGGTCATGCAGCATGTCCAGTTTTGCATAAATATTGATAGTCAAGCAGGTTTATTGTCATTTCAGCCATACTATATATATATATGGGGCGGCATGGTGGTGCAGTGGTTAGCACTGTTGCCTCACACCTCTGGGACCCGGGTTCGAGTCTCCGCCTGGGTTACATGTGTGCGGAGTTTGCATGTTCTCCCCATGTTGTCGTGGGGTTTCCCCCCACAGTCCAAGAACACGTTGAGGCTAATTGGAGTTACTGGTGTGTGAGTGTGCCCTGCGATGGGCTGGCCCCCCATCCTGGGTTGTTCCCTGCCACGTGCCCATTGCTTCCAGGATAGGCTCCGGACCCCCCCGCGACCCAGTAGCATAAGCGGTTTGGAAAATGGATGGATGTATACACATCCATATACACAGAACACAGTGAAATGAAATGTTGTTCCACCAGCACCATGGTGCAACACAGAACAAAAACAGAAACCACGCGAAACTACCCAAGTCCAGGCAGGACAGAACTATACAAAGTGCAAGGAGAGCAAAGCAAGAGAGGGAGATACACACAAGGGAAACAATACAACATTACAGGACAAGGCAACATATAGTGCAGTCGACAAAAGCAGTGACAGTACTAGTCTGAATGAATACAATATTATGACAGGTAATACTGTGTGCAAAAAATGCAGTGTGTGTGTGGGTACAGTTTATGATTCAGTTCTGATTCAGAAGTCTGACGGCCTGACGGAAGAAACTGTTTCCCATCCTGGCAGTGAAGGCCCGTATGCTACAAAACCTTTGGCCAGATGGAAGGAGGGAGAAGAGGATGCAGGAGGGGTGCGTGGGGTCGTCCACAATGCTGGTGGCTTTGTGGATGCAGCATAATGTGCCACAGAGGGGAGAGAGGCCCTGATGATCTTATCTGCTGTCCACACTATCGTCTGTAGGGTCTTGCAGTCCGAAGCAAAGCAATTCCCGTACCAAGCTGTGATGCAGCTACACAGGGTACCCTCTATGGTCCTCACTGCCATGTCATTCTGTGCTTCAAACCATGCATAGAAGTGATTCAGCGCATCTGGAAGGGAGGCCTCACCATCACAGGCAGGTGGAGACGTCCTGTAGCTGGTGATGGCCTGGATGCCCAGCCAACCCTAAACCTAACCTGAATACCAAGCCTAAACTTAGCCTTAACCATAATTCTAAGCCAAACCTTAATCGTAACCCTAGCCTTAACCAGAACCCTAACATGAACTTCTAGAGATAAGTTTAGGGTTGCCTTAAAGGTCAGAGCTAGGGATAAAGTTAGGTTTATGATTAGGCTTAGGGATAAGATTGGTGTTAGGGTCACTATTAGGGTTACAGGTGGATCAGGAGGGTCTGTTAGGTGAAGTGAGGAACCTGAGATAGATATGAATCTCCCATGATGATGGTCAGCTTTGCAGGATGAAGCTCCTGGTCGATGTTCTTTCTCCTTGTTTGTATGTGACTTCTTGGGCCTGAGGTTGTCCTCGGGTCCCCCTGAGGACTAGAACAGGGAAATTGCTTGTGCCAGTGGCCTCCATCAGCGGAGTCTCCTTGATGCAGTTGTGGGATGTGGGGCATGTTCTTCCTTATGTGAGCACTGATTTCTTCCAGGTTTCTTTGGAGTCCTTCCTCCAGACACACCACCAGTTCGAATCCCAGAGTTGGCGGAGTGATTTTTCCATTGCGTCCCTGAGAAAGGCCTTTAACCCCGAAGTACTCCCGGGACTGTCTGACTCTGCATTCTCAATCGTACCTCGCTTTGGATAAAAGTGTCGGCTAAATAAATAAAATGTAAATGTTATGTTAGCTGAATGTGACATCGCCACCTATTTCAGAAATCTCTGTAATAAGGAGTTTAAGAAATGTTAATATCTCCATGCGCTTTGAATAATTTGACGAATGTAAAAAGCAAAAGCTGGCATTAGATATGATACTGCTGTCCACGGTAATCGACCAACACTATCCATGGTTTGTGTTTCCAAATGGACTCACCCATTAAGAGGACAGCCAAGCAAGGCCAACGGGGGTTCAGATGGTCTGTTCTGGTCGCTGCAGTTTTCATGTTTGGGCTGACATTTGGAAATTATCAGGACCCTCCAAGGTTTTCTATGTAGGCATCAAGCTGTCCTTTGCTATCACGGCAACAGAGACATCTTGGATTACCTCCATTGCTGTGGCAATTGTCCATATCACTGGTAATGACCACCTGCGTGCCTTTAACAGAGAGCGGAGACTAAAAACAGTTATATTTACAGCTCACAAAGTGGTTAAAGAGCTGAAGCAAAGGGTCCATGGTTCAGGTGCAAGTTTTGGAACAAAGTATCTGATGAGCTCCAGGTGACATATTTCTCTGCCTGAGTGAATAAGGTTACATGATAAACAATGTAAGTTATCTTGACTGCAAGCATCTGCTCCTCAAACTCTCAATATAAAGGAACGATTGTATTCATCTAAAGGAATAATTCAATTTAGACATCAGGAATGGACTGGAGCTGCATTTATCAAGGCACATGATTAATTGAAAATCTAGTACAGCACAGGATGAAGAGAATGGCAGTTAACAGAGAGCTCGCCGACAGTGTACACAGTGAACCAAACCTCCAGAATTCCTTTATAGAATTCTTACCAACAGATGGCGACAACAGGCCCTGAGCCTGTCAGGGTGACTATATTTCTACCCTGAACATCACAATTGGAAGGTCAGTCAAATGCCCAGAATTACAGAAGTGGGTTGAATTTCTACAGCCTGGAATTAAAATGTGAAGCAGTGTCACCTGATGCTTAAAGGCCTTTTTTAAGCATAGGATTAGGCAAATTCAGACTTGGAACAATGTATCAATTGCAATGATTTGTAAGCAGTGATGAGCAATTCTTTATGATACGTGTATTTAAAATACTTGATTCAAATACAAAATATGATTTTTTCATTTGTATTTGAAATGGTTCATGAAAATGTCTTCATATTTAGTATCAAAATACATTAGCATTTTGTATTTTTGTAGTTTATATTGTAAAATATTTAACGTGAGACATTTATGTGATGCATCATAAAAATGCAAAATGAGGCATGCAGCGTCTAAATGGTGCCCACTCAGACAAGGCAAATTATTCATGCATAGCAGGCAAGTCTATTCAATTCAGCTGAAAAATTGTTCCTCTTCATAACTTAAGAACCACTCCTAACATACAGCTCTGGAAAAAATTGAGACCAAATCTATATTAAATCCTGGTTTAATCCTGGACCTGATAGCAGAGCAGCAGGCTGCTTCCAGGCTCAAAGCTTCTAAGACAGCAGTACAGAAGAACAAGGTGAAGCAGGAGACACTGGGAATGACCAGAAACCAGCCAGATAGAGGGCAGAAGCTACTTCCTAATATCAGAGATGACTGACAACTTAACTGGCAGTGCCACATAACTCAAGGATGACCTCAAGTGACCTTCAAAATGATTGGGAAACATTAAGTAGTGTGAAGTGCATGTATGTGTAGGATACATACACACTCATTCAGTACACTCCCTGTCACACACACACCCACACAATCACACATTCAGTACACTGCCTCTGACAGACACACACACACACACTCATTCAGTTCATTCCCTCTGTCACACACACACCCACACAAACACACATTCAGTACACTCCCTCTGTCACACACACACACACACACACACATTCAGTACTGTAAGGGACCAAGCAGTAAGGCGACAAACACAGGAACTTAATTAAAGAAATAGGGCTTTATTGACCCCCAAAATGCAAACAATAACAAACTCAAAACCTTAAGAACTGGGCCCATAAAAGAGGTCAAGAAAAACATAATGTTACAAGACAAACAGTAACTAAAGCAAACTGACCTTTCCCAATAAGGAAACATGAGGGAACATATATAGCGGTTTGGCCAAACCAATTCACACACAAAGGGATAAACCAAATAAACACTACATACAACTAGACAAAGCAAAACCCCAATTCCCCCCTCTTGCCATGGCAGCATATGGTTCGCGCCTACTCCAGGGGTTGTCCTTTGAGACACCTCCGTCCTCAGCCACACCTTTATACTGAATAAGACCATCCCCCACAACCAAAGTAATTACAAACAAAAGATTAAACAATCACTACACACAACCCTACAATATCAAAATATTTACACACATACACTACACCTAACACCAAAAACAAAACAACTAAACCTATGAATTACTGTAACACAATTTAATTAGAAAACACATACAAATACTGAACTAAAGGTCCTACTGTGTGGCTGGAGCCATCACAAGTACATTCCCTCTCTCTCACACACACACACACACACACACACACTCATTCAGTTCATTCCCTCTGTCATACACACACCCACACAAACACTCACTCAGTACACTCCCTTTGTCACACACACACACTCATTCAGTACACTCCCTCTCTCTCTCACACACACACTCATTCAGTACATTCCCTCTCTCTCACACACACACACTCATTCAGTTCATTCCCTCTGCACACACACACCCACACAAACACTCACTCAGTACACTCCCTCTGTCACACACACACACTCATTCAGTACACTCCCTCTCTCTCACACACACACATACACTCATTCAGTAGTTTACACTTAGTAAACTAAATTATTATACAATTACAAGTCATTAACAAACTATTAGTCAACATAGAACCATCGGCTACTTTAAAACTAACCTTCATCTGGGTGACCACAGGGATCTGTGGGGATCTGGGATGAGATTAGCACCAAGATTCGGGGATAGGTAAAAGATTACAAGAAGATCACAACAGTGTCTCACTAGACGGTACTCACTATTCACATACTCAGTGTATATTAACGTTAAGGTTTACATCGGTCTGTGATGGGCTGGCCACCTGTACTGGGTTGTTCCCTGCCTCGTGCCCATAGCTTCCGGGATAGCCCCCCCTCCCAGCTCTGGGGATGAATAAAGAATCTATTTTCTAATTCTTAAGTCTCAGAATCATTTATCACTCACAGAATGTGTTGTCACTCACAGAATCACTTACTTTTTTAATACAACTCTTCTGCTTTGCTCCAGGCTCACAGGCCTCTCTCCTGTGTCTATGTGTTGTCCCATCCAGCCCCTGTAACGGCAGCGCTGAGCCCCTGGTTCCTGGTTCCTGGATCTAAAACAGTGCCACGGTGCTGCCTGGGGTCGTTGTGGTTGGTGTGGGGATGACAGCCAGTTCTGTTTGCCAGAATCTCATCCAGCTCTACTCCACCGCTGGGTTACTCTGAGGTGAGTGGGCTGATGAACCAACTCAAAGCGTTTCATGGTAGTTCACAGTAACAGCAAACAGACGTATTATTTGCCCCATGCTGGAAGGCCATATATAATTCATGCACATAAGCTTCCTAACCACAAAATATTTTATATATAAGTATTTATGTACAAATATACATAAGCATATACATATACAGTTACGGAAAAAACTAAGAGACTACAGAACAATTTTTTGTTTCATTCATCTCTCAATATATGGGTGTGCGTCTATGAATTATATATATACTTGATGTCATTCTTCGATTCATGAGAAACTGTTGGATAAGTTAACGGTCATCTCTGGCATTAGAAAGCCACCTCTGCCCTCTTCCTGGGTGGGTTCTGGTCATTCCCAGTGTGTACTGCTGTCTCAGAAATTTTGAGCCTGGAAGCAAGATGCTATTCAGCGTAGCCTCTGCCAACAGAACTACAATTAAACCAGAATGGAAAAAAAACAGATTTGTTTAAAAATATAGCATGGTCTCTTAATTTTTTCAGCAGCTGTATACACTTATACATTATGGTGCCAAAGTCTAATGCATGCATCGATGCTCGAGAAAGCTCCCTTTATGTAAAGCATGGTGACTGAAGTGTTTGCCCCCCGGCATGTGAAAATTGATTTTGTTTGAGCCCCATCTTGCAGAAATTAGTTCTCATATTTCAACTCAGCTCAGTCCTTGTGGCACAAACATCGGAATATTCAAGCCCAAGAAAGTAAACTTCAACTGTGTGTGTGTGCGATGAGTATGTCAACAAATAAAAATCTAATGTAATATGGAATACTGGTTTTATGAATTGTTGGCTGATGTTTTTAAATGTCTGCTTGAATGACATAAAAAGTGGTTTAACTTCAAGAAATAATTCTCCCCTAAAATGTGAGAGGTTCAGGTTTCCAAAAGGTTCAGGCGTCAAAGCAGGTATGATTGTCCTGCACTATTGCCTCTCGCCTATTCCTTCATGCACCAAACTGCTGTCCTGCTACTCTGGTATGAGAATTGCACCATGTTCCTCTGAACACGTATGACAATAAAACCTGAAACAGCAGTGCACTGAATTTTTTTTTTTAAATAAACACTCACATAAACTAAAATGGGTTTCCCAAGAAGAACTGTACCACACGCAGTCACCCAGAGAGAGACACCAGTTGGAGACGTGTTACGGGTGGTAATTCTGGGCTTACTGACATTACAGAGACCTCAAACGGAGCCTGGAAAAAAGCCAACCCAGCCCAGAGATCCCCTGGCCAATGGCAACCCACTGCCTCTTTGTCAAACATTGAGTTCCTCCCCAAAGAAAAATGTAACTGCAAAACCTTTAGCCAACGCTGTCCAGGAAAAGACACAACTGGAGCTGCCAAGAGGGAAACCGCAAGTGAAATTTACCCCATCTATTTACACACATCAGAGACAACACATAAAGTAACCACATGATCTCCACTGGGCCAACATGAACTGTGTTGCAACGCTATAAAATTGGTTTAGTCTTTTGTTACGCTTGTTTTTTTGTCCCACTGTGGTTTGTTAAACCGCACTTTGTAGTTCATCTGAAATCTGCTGTTTCGCTGTAATGTGAATGTGTGTAATACCACCTCACCACAAAATGTACCGTGCATGTGAATAAGATTCAAAATAAATATGTATTGATATGCTGCAGTGAATGTGAATCATTTAAAGCCATGATCTAATGATGGCGCGGAGTACATGTTATCAGGAATGTCTTTTTCCCCCTCATCTCAGTGGTCTTAATTCACAAAATGAGCACCTCCAGGATGGGATTCCTGCAGGCAGTCATGTCCCTCGACATCTCCACCCGCTTCCTGTTGAGCAGAAGACTTGGGTCCACATCAAAGCCTGACAAAAAAAAAGGGCACACCTGTCGCCGATTAACCAAGCGTTACGTTTCAGAGCCTTGCTCTCCTGAACCACGGATCACAGAGCAGAGCATCAGACCTCAGGAATACTGATAGTCAGTCAAGATTCACTGCTGAAAAAGTTCCTGGGAGGGTATGGAAAACTGTCAGGACAGCCTGTATTTCTGAGGTCTGATATGCATATGAAAGCAGGCATCTTCCTGAAAGCAGGAAACCCAATCAAAAGTATTTAAAACAAGTTAATGGAAGAGTAACAAAGGTACAACCGTCACCCCAACAACTCAACAGCAGGAAAGTTCATACCCAAGAAAATGCACTGGCCATATTAGATGTGTTTGCTGGGCGTTTTTGTACTGCGATTTTCTAACCTTTTTTCATAGGCTAAGACAGCAAAACCTGCTCACATACAGGAACATGCAGGAAAAGCATGACTAGTAACTACAGCACATAACTGACCTAAATGGAGAAAGAATTCCTGGCAGGTGGCTGCTCATCACAGCATGGAAGAATGTTACACTTACAGCGAATCCTTTTTGTTGGGTCTCAAAGGGAACTGGAGGAAAGGAAAAGATGAGGAAGGAAGTGGAGAGCTGCTCATATTTCCTGTGTTACTGATATGTTAAATAATACATATTAGACAGTGCCTAATTGCTTCTGAAAGTACTTTTTAAAGAAAAAAAAGTCGTACTAGGCGGAATCGGCGCTCAGAAAAAAAAATTGAGGTCGCGGACAGGAAACGGGAGCCCAATGAACACAATCTGGCCTTACAGTCCTCTTCGTGCGTATGTCTGAAAGATCGTAAGTGGAAAGTTCGTAAGTAGAGGAGCGTCTGTATTTGATTATAGAGACTGTGAAGCAACATTAGGATGCTCTCTATAATCCAATATTTATATGTGACACAAAGACCCAAGATAAAAACCTTTCATTCAAGGGAAGAGGGGAGCCACTACAAACATCCCAGCAGTGAAATAACACAAACGGACGTCTCCAGGCAGATCGACTTCCAAAACAATGCAACAGACCGTGAATTACAGAAGTCTCCGCAAACTGTTAGCGTGAACTGTTAGCGTAAACTGCGATATAAACAAAGTCACACTGGGGACTCCAGTCCCGAGAGGAGAGATTAATGCACCCCCATCCGTCTGATAAAAGTTTTACTGGTTTCTGCAAGGAACTATTTCGAGAGTTTTCTTGTGCCTTTTTATCTCTCAGCCCTCTTCCTGTTGATGTACGTGTCGATTGTACAGGATTGAGACATTTCACAGTGAATTCACCGTTAATGGACTTTCCCGACAAACTTGAACGTTTACTGCAAACATGTACGTTCCCATGTATATATAACATATAAACAGCAGAAACATGCAGCAGTGCAAATCGCTCTGTTATGACACATACAGAAATAGCTGTTTGTCGTATGTATAAACAGGCTTTAATGGTGTCCTCGCGTCTGCACAGAGCCCATCTATGGGAGCAGAGATCACGGCTCTCCATGGGAACAGTTCACTGATCTGATCAAAAGAAATTTCCAAGATAAAACGGCAGTAACTACCCCCACATTTCCGTCTCACGGAACCAGGGCACCCGTCCTGTTACAAAAGCGTTGTTGCCTCTTTAAAAAACACCATCTGTACTCTATCGAGCTCTATCTGTCAAACCTTTCCTAGCTTCCGAAAAGTTAGGCTACCTTGCCACTTAATCCCTGATGTTGGCGTAAATACAGGTTCATGTTCTTAAATATGCAGAACGACATACGTAACAACAAAGGTAAAACACCTTTGGAATGTTTTTTTTCCAGGATTCCACCATTATCCCCCCTACCATAGTGTAGAAGGGTCCAGACCCAGTAGGAAGAGAGCCACAAGAGTTGATCTGGGATATTTAACTTAACCCACTCCTCTTCAGTCTGAACTATGAAGGAGTTGTTTTTAGTTTTTCGAGCTTTGAGTTAGATTTATGAGCTGCGTCTCTTCCTGTACTCTTGGCATGGATTCCCATGAATTCTCTTTGGACATAAACGCTTAAATCCAGCGGACAGGAAATTACATGGTACTTTCATCCACAAAGACTTAAGGGAGCAAACTTCAAGCACCTAAAGTTTCCCGTGCAGAAAGATCAGATGGAGATTTTCAGCCGAATGGGCGTATAGCATTAGCTGGGGCATGTGAACCAGATCAGATCCTGGAAATTAATGCAGTTAGACAGATTTCTTTGAAGAATTTTAATTTAATGAGTCGATTGACCATAGGTCAATATCTCCACAGGGGATTATGCCCTTTGCTCCTTGCTTCCAATCACATCAAGCTTTAAGGGGGGTGGGTCTTAACTTTGACCTAACGGTTGCTGTGGTAACAGAATGGTTAAATGTTTTCTGTTTGCCCTTGACTCAGGGGTCATACTGTGGAATTCAGTGCGTCTACCTGAGATTAAAGTCTGCGGACTTCATGAGGGATTGAGGAGGAACTGAAGGAGGATAAGAGCAAAGATTCACTTGAGGGAACTTGTGAGAAAGAGGCTGGAGGACTAGATGTGGAGAATGAGCACAGTCAGGGGAATCGGCCGAGTGACAGATGGCGTCACAAGGGTCTTAGGGTAGAAAGTCAAGGTGCCAGAACAAGAAATTCAGAAATGGAAAATAGGGAGGTTTAGAGATTATAGGAAAGAAAAGCAGATCAATAAAACATCTAACATTCTGTCCAACCGGTGGCACATATCTAATTGATTATATGTCAGGGTTTAGTAAATCAGCAAGTTAGACTGGCCAGGAATCACCTGCTCCCATTCTCAGAATGCCATCCCAGTAGGATCATTCCACAGTGACCACGTTACCCCCACAATGAGATCAAAACCCATAGACCCCTGGTGACCTGAATGTATCTCCCACAGCTGCAGCCCTTTCATCTCACTATTGAAACAGCTCACAGACGCAACTGCCACCTCAGCAGAGACCCAAGGCCCCCGACTCTATCGCAAAAGAAGACAGCAATATAGAGACTCTGCACACTTTCTCAACCCGTTCCTCTATAGGAGCTGGAGGAAAGAATTTACTGAGCCTCATATCATAAGGGCTCAACAGTAACGTCACTCTTCCTGACAGAGGATTGAAACCAACAACCTTCAAATCACGGGTACCCAGTCCGCACCCACAGAGCCACACATGCCGTCCTTAAAGTTAAAGATGACAGTTACTCCAATCGTAGCATCTGTTGTAGAAAACAATACAAACATCTTACACGCCAACACAAACTTACTGTGCAAATCTTTTCTAATTTCTTAATTCCAATGCCAGACTTCTGGACCTGGGTATATCTTCCAGGGCTAGTCTCCCATTCTCTCATGTATAAACCTTTGCAGAGTATAACCAGAACATCACATCGGATCAGAACCAGACCAGCTGAACGTCATCGAACCTATCTGCTGATATCTGAGTATCTTATCGAGCTTGTGCAGTTGGCATGTGCTGGTGGAGTGGATGGCCAGTTCAGCTTGGATCCCCAGAAACTCCCCCCTCCCCAATAGTTCTGCCCAAGGCAGTCTCTGTCCCTCCCCATCCCTAACTTCTGGATTTTTCTGCTCACACAGCATGTTGTACATTTAGATATATATCTATATGTAAACCACTCTGAGGTAACCATGGGAACGGCATTCTATAAAATGAACCGAAAGAAGAGAATGGGGCGTCCTGGTAACACTCAGTCTCAAGACAGACGAGAGACCAAGAGAAAATCCAGATGAACGTTTTTCAGCTTCAGTGGTTCAGATTCAGAAGTTTCATAAAACAACACGTAGTCCGTGCCAAGTCTCACAGAGGCTGCCAGACCATCTCTGCCTGCCCCCTCTCCTCCTCTAACAAATGCTTCATACTTTTTCCATACTCTACCCATCTAACAGCAGTCATATTTTAACATTTTTCTTATTCACTTTTCTTTCTTATATTTTCACAATTTCCTGTTGCATCACCGTTCACCTTTCACTCTTAGTCAATAATTTCAATTATACAAGCCTAAAATTCACACCATAAAAACACTTCAAACTGCACAATTGGTGGCACAAAACGCCTCTAGTATAAGAAATGGATTTTATCAACACCCCAAAAAAAAAAAATCACTGACTCATATTCCTAAGATACCCTTCAGGGTTCTACCAATAAAACGGCACGTCGTGAACCTGATGACGTCCAGAGTTGTGTCAACAAACCAGTTGAGCAGAAAGAGTCGCCGTCACTGAGTATTTAATTCATATATACCGAATCATGCAGAAGAAACCACTGGGACACCCCCATGCACGCTGCACCCCCTCCTGCTATGCTGTGGCCTGCAGACAGGAAGATTCTGTCATTCATCTAGACAGGCCCTGCCTTTATAAATACAACATTGGTAAAACATGCAAAATAAGGGTCTCTCCAGTTCACAAAAATGCAGTGTAAATCCCTTCTGCTTAAGCAGCTGTCAAGCCTGGACTACGCAGAGAGTCAGGGTGCCGGCCCCCAACCCAGATGAATCCAGTTAAGTGACAACATTTTTTAGGGCCCCTGAGAAATGTCCTAACTCTCCCCCCCAGGCAAGAGCACCCCCATACTCCCCAACGCGCTGTCAGGTGAGTTTCACTGCGGGTAAAACAGACACAGGCTTGTCTGAATGGCCTTCCTTGATGTTTGCTTACAGGCCCTAATTCTCGCAAGCTGTGTAAGGCGGTCAAATACCACTGCAAATGGCTGCCTTGGGGTCTCGGGCTTGGACGCTGTAATTAGAGGATAATAGTGACTCGGCCGTGGGGGACGTAGCAAAGAAAGCAGACAGTGCAGTGATTTAAGGTCATGCGAGGTAATGGCTCTGTCCATACTCATTACAGGTATATGATACCACCCCATTTTGTACTGAGCTGCCTTGGACAAATGGGAGGCACAATTTACTTAGGAGCAATTAGGGCGGGGGGGGGGGGGGGGGGCGGGGGGGGGGGGGGGGGGGGGTGGGTGGGGGTGGGGGGGGGGGGGGGGGGGGGGGGGGGGGGGTG
>JAODJX010000020.1:24059443-24073316 GCA_026776945.1 Isichthys henryi | reverse complement strand
ATACAGTTAAGCAATCAAGATATAATGGCTTGATTCAATATAGCGATCAAAGGGAACAACGCTGGCAATAGGTAGGACATCACCTCAGCGTTTATGTAACGTCTCTATCCATCCCTATTTCATAACCGTTAATTACTCAAAACACCCCAGGGATCCGTCACGGGGCGCAGACACGGCACCCAGCTCACCCGACCCCATGCTTTTGTATTGCAGGAGGAAACACACACAGACACGGCAGATGTGGGAAATGAACCCATATCCAAGTGTGCAGCAACTATGCTATAGAATTTTTACATTGATTAAAATTCCAAAGTGAGAGACTACAAAGCACATGAATTCCCTAACTTGCTGAGCAATGGCTATTTTATTATTAGAACTGATAGTAAATGACACACAAACACTTATTTAGCAACACAATTTAATGGAAAAGGAAAAGGGGAAAGTATAATGTATTTATACAAAAAAAAAATGCACCTAGATGATCTCTGTGGAACAGGAACAGTCTACAACCAGCACTGGAAAAGGGCCCCTCCTCTGATGGACCCAGGCAGGACAACAGCAGGGCTTTATAAGCAAAGTGGGGGGGGGGGGGGGGACCAGCCCACATGGGAACAGCTAAGTCAGTCTAGCAGAAGAGCAGCCCCAACAGCTGCTGCACTCAGTGGAAAGAGGGTTTAGGATCTCAAAGCTTCAAAGGAGATCTAAAGTCTGAAGAGAAGCTAAATTCGTTGCTTAAGATCTATAGCATAGTGGCAGCAGGCAAACTTGATTATTATTATTATTATTATTATTATTATTATTACTGTTGTTGTTGCTGTTGTTGTTGCCACTCACACACACACAACACAGGTTTGTAACACAGGTTTTATATCTTTGTAGGGATAAAGCTCTAATCTCAACATGACGACCTTAACCTCTACCCAGCCCTAACCTTAACCATAAGTAACCAAACAATGCCATTTTTACTTTTTGATTGCATTCACAGATTTTTGTGGGGACCTGAAAAATGGTCCACACAACGTCAAAATAACCCTAATCCACACACACACTCCCTCTCACTTTAACATAGACAAACACACACACACTCCCTCTCACTCTAATGTAGACACACACACACACACTCACTCTAACATAGACGTACACACACACACACACTCACTCTAACATAGACGTACACACACACACTCACTCTAACATAGACGTACACACACACTCACTCTAACATAGACGTACACACACACACACACTCTAACATAGACGTACACACACACACTCACTCTAACATAGACGTACACACACACACTCACTCTAACATAGACGTACACACACACACTCACTCTAACATAGACATACACACACACACTCACTCTAACATAGACGTACACACACACACTCACTCTAACATAGACGTACACACACACACACACATTCCCTCTCATTCAGCACCACACGGTCACTTCATTCCCCTCCCACAACCCAACTGTCCCCGCAGTTCTTCTCTTTTTCTCTCCCTGACAGTTTAAACATAAAGCACCAGATGTGAGTCCTGGGAGGAGGAGCTACGAGTCTCCAGATCTGAGAACCCCCCCCCCACCTTCCCAACACCTCCCTCCCTCAGGCCCCAGTTCTGCTCCTCACTCTCCAGCAGTGACAGACATGTGGTCTACGTGCTAACTACAGGAGTTCCCTCCCCACACAGACTACCTGATCTGCAGTCTGCGGTTCGTCTTCCTCCATTTTCTCCACTTTCCCTGAAGTTGTTTTTTCTCCAATCCCCTAAAAGTAATGATATTGTAATAATAGTTCTTTAAGTACCTGAAAACGGAGAACCCCAGAACGGTACTCAGAGCCAGGACTGTGGCTGACTGACCTGAGGATCAATAAAAGAGAGCAGTGATAACGACAGCGGTTAAAGGTGGAACAGGCTGTAATAGCAGTGCAACGGTGAGCTGGGAGCTTAGGAGGACCGACTCAAGGAGCACGGAAGGAGGACAGCACACTATGCAGGGCTGCGCTACGCCAACTCTGGTGCTGGTTCTGACTCTGGCGACCGGGTCTGGAAATGCCCGGCTGATCCACAGGAGAGGACTCCACCCAAAGGTGAGACACGGCTGTCATGAGCACCAAGTGCAAAGAGCAGCAGGGAAACTCACCTAAAACTAAGAGGTCATCTGACTTTCCTTCTTTCATTTGTTCTTTCATTCATTCTTTCTGTCTTGCCTTTTTCCCCGCTTGATGTATTTATCTGTATAAATGATGTAGTGACGTACTACAAGACACCCATGTAAAGCGCACTGGGGTGACTGTTGTGAAAGGCGCTATATAAGAGTAAATTCAACTGAACTGAATGAGAGGTTGGGATAAGAGGCATAGATACGGAGGGTGTGTGTGTGTATTTTTAGGAGGGGGGGGGCACGTCAGAACTGGCGGTCACACTTGGAAGTTCGTTAGCTCTGCGCAGCGATGGTCCGGCTGATCAAAGTTTACAAGGACCCATCGCGGTATGGAGCCGTCCGCAGCCAGCAGCTGCGTGGACATTCCAGCCTTCAAAGCCTGGGTAATTGGAACATGCTGGGCATCCCGTGCCGACGTTGCCCCCCCCCCAAAGCTGTTCCCATTCCCAGAATTCTCACACTCTTACAGGCTGGTTGTGTATTTTACGTAAAAAGAAAATAAGGCTCAGAGTTTGACTTCACTGAAGTGCACGAACAGCTGTACACTGCACACTGCACACCACCTGGTCCAGACTCTGAAAGCGGAGAATGTCTGCGACTAGTTCAAAATGAGGTCGAGTAACGTCCAGCTGATTGAGGGAGGGTACAGTGAGGCCACAGCAGACGGCTGCGTGTGAGGAAAAGTGCTGCTATTCCAGCTGGCTTCTGAGTCCCAGGTCTCAGAGTTTGAATCACTCCAGCTATCTGGCATCTAAACAGTTTCCCCAGTGCCTAAACTGGATGTGTCACCTACTGGCAGTGCTGGGCTCTACCCACCCTCATCATTATTCTATACGAGCCTCTAACCAAGAACTGGATGATTTTTAACCCATAAGTGTATATATTTCCCTATTAAAGTGATTTCAAGAGTCAATAAAGAATTTAAAATCAGAAGATAAAGAGATATAAAGAATTTATTCATAATTATCAGTAAAGCTGATAGCTGCAAGCAATTTCAAGAGGACAGACAGTAAAGACACCCAATGTTGCCAAAATAATTCAAGAACATAATTAGGCTGTGCAATATAACTCAGGCACATACCTACTGTGTCAGTTTAGGACCATATTTACAGCCTAAAAATGCAGCTGAATTCATGGTAAAAGTTTCTAAAGTTTTAGTAAGAGCGTCATCCTAGTTCAGATGCTTCAGTACTTTTACTTAATGATGCTACGTGGTGCAGCTCAGGTAGTGGGAGTTTTACTTACACAAAAATGTTCTGAGGGCAGAACGAAAGATGATTGGATTAGAGAGATAACCAATCAGATTATAGAGGAGGTGGGTCCACAAGCTAGAGGGGATGGGACCAAGACACCTGATTGGTTGGTCCACCACCTCTCTGAACCAATCATTTTTCATTCTGTCAACATTTTTGTGTAAGTACAACTCTCATGGGCTGCGGCGTGGTTCTAGATGTGGTCGGGATTCGATTTGAACAAGGTGCCCTGTTTATGAGTTATATGACAATAACTTGCAGTTCCTTTCTGTTTACTTCTGTACAGGTGACCACTAATCTCTGGGTCTCATTCACACAATGGCAGCCCACAGATTAGAAGGAAACCCTAAACGGTTTTTGAAAGTAGGAGGCAAGAGGGAAGCATTCAGGTCAGGAGAATCGTTTCTCCCTCAGCAATACCACCGACAGGGCAGTACAGGGGTGGGATCACAGCAGAAAGACAGATGGGGCGACGGATGGCAGGGGACCTCTCGGCATGGACAGACTCCGCCTTCCACAAATTTCTGCTCTGCAGACCACACACATAAACCAACAGATCTAGCCGGAGCTAAAACTAGCTAAACAGCCAGAACAGAGGAACCACTCACAGGAACTGATGAGAGACACATGTCTAGTACATCACCTGCCTTAAAATGTGGCAGATATGAGCGGGGGGTGGGGCGCTGGTAAGGATGAGGCACCTGTGATAGGAAGGGTCAAATCTCAGTATCAGCAGTGGCCAAAGCCCCTAACCCCCAATATCTCCAGGGAATGTCGTACCCTGATTTCTCAAGGACGTGCGTCATTTTGGAGAAAAACGCCTGCGAAGTAAATGAACTGTAATTATACAAACGAAAAGGCCACTTGGCTTCATGTTCAAAACTTAAGACTTTTAAAAATTGATGCTCCGGGCTGCAGAAGCAGTGCTGGAGAATTCCACAGCTTAGCGATGCACGGCGGCATTTGTGGACGTATGTGGGTCAGAATATTCACACGTTCATGTAGCATAACATTATTATGATTAATAACTAGGTTTTGAGAAGCCAAAAAAGTCACACTTGATACACAGATAATAGAAAATCTGACTGAAAATGTAACAGTCATAAGCAGGCGCCCACACTCACATGCACACATACATTTGTATTCATATCTTTGTGGGGACCGTCCCCCCATTTCTAGGGGCATAACCTAACCCCAGCTATGACAACCCTAACCTTAAGTAACCTAAAGAAATAAACCCAAGACTTTTGACATTTTAAGTTTTTATAATTTTAATAAAATTGAGTTTCTCCTTGTGGAGACCAGACTGATCAAAATAAGAGATTTTTAATCACGTTGTAGGGGACATTTAGTTCCCACAATGTAATATATATATACTCACACAAACAAACATATACATACACGCACGCATAACCACAGACAGACACACACACACGCACATGCGCGCGCGCAGACACAAAGATCCTGCAAAGCATACAGCCAAACATTTGGTTTGGAAGGCGATGTATCCTCAACTGCCAAATGAACAGGGCTCTGGCTACAAACACTCCAGCAGCCTGTTATGAAGTCAAATAGGGGAAAACATACAAGAAGCTTCTGACTTAAGTGTGAATACAGAGGGGCGTACAGAGAGAAGCCTACAGCCAGCTTAAGGAGCCAGAACTATGTAACATACAAGATGGGGGGTTTCTGTATGCAAAACCCATTGTATCTATGCTCAAATATGCTCAAATTACGATCTGAACTGATGGAATAGACAGGTTACCAGCTTACCCATGGCTACGAGTGATCACACACCCCACACCCCCCCCCCCCAATTCTGTCAGCAGAAATTGAATCCCAACTCTTTAATGCAGGGCTCTTCAAATCTGGCCCTAGATTCCAAATCCAGGCCTTGTTTTCAGGTCTCCCCGGCAGCTAGTTTAATAATTATGGATTCTGATTGGGCAGAGGCTTCACACCCGGCTCACAGGTAAAGGAAGGCTGGGAAATCAGCAGTGCCCTAATGGGTCCCCATCTACATCCTCGCTGCACCATGTAGCATCAAAGAGTTGAGGCATCTGATCCAGGACAAACCCTAAGCCATCACCTCCTGTATTGAGACGGCACCTTTGACCTCTGACCTTTCACCAGGAACTGTGTGGCCAGGGGGAATCATGCCTTTCACCTCAGTCCCACTCTAGTGGAAGGAGAACCACCAGGGGAGTTTAAAGTCACGTACAATTATGAACGCCATGCAAATCTGATAAGGTCACAATTTCATACCCTGGAAAAGGTTATTACAGGAAAAGCAATGTTTAACAAATGGGCAGGAAAATAGTTAAGTGGCTACAGAACATTTGAAAATTAGCCTCTCTTAGAGATCCTCTTCATACAGCCAGAAAATTCCATCTGCAATGCTGCAGGACATAATAAAGGTGGCATACTGCCCTCCGCTGGTCAAATGTACCAATGAAAAGAAACCCCAGGTAATGGGGCAGGAGAGAAACAGTCCAGCAAACCAGGACCCATTTTTTAACAAAAAGCTGCACAGCAGCATTTCAACTAACTGCAAGAGAATTTCTTATTCTACTAATGTGGCGGTTTTTGAAACTAACCTCAGACTTTGGCCCTTAATGTCTTCCCTAGTAAACAAGCCAACATAAGGTGTAGTTTTAGGTTCCTAGAATATGGTGAAATCTGTGATTTTATGCATACTTATTAATCTGGCTGCCTTGCGTTGTGATTTCAAGACTGTAATTGAATGCTCTTTATCCTGTCAGTACTCTACACTGTAAACTAGGTCCTACCTGCTATTCTGCTCTCCTCTGCCTGCACTGTAATCTGCTGCTCTGTGCTCCTCTCCCTGCACTGTAATATGCTGCTCTGTGCTCCTCTCCCTGCACTGTAATCTGCTGCTCTGTGCTCCTCTGCCTGAACTGTAATCTGCTGCTCTGTGCTCCTCTGTCATAACTGTAATCTGCTGCTCTGTGCTCCTCTGTCATAACTGTAATCTGCTGCTCTGTGCTCCTCTGCCATAACTGTAATCTGCTGCTCTGTGCTCCTCTGCCTGCACTGTAATCTGCTGCTCTGTGCTCCTCTGCCTGCACTGTAATCTGCTGCTCTGTGCTCCTCTGTCTGCAATGAAATCTGATACCCTGCTCTCCTTTGTTTGCACTATAATCTGCTGCTCTGCGCTACTCTGCCATAACTGTAATCTGCTGCTCTTTGCTCCTCTGTCTGCACTGTAATATGCTGCTCTGTGCTCCTCTGCCTGCACTGTAATCTGCTGCTCTGTGCTCCTCTGCCTGCACTGAAATCTGATACCCTGCTCTCCTCTGTCTGCACTGTAATCTGCTAGTCTGTGCTCCTCTGCCATAACTGTAGTCTGCTGCTCTGTGCTCCTCTGCCTGCACTGTAATCAGCTGCTCTGTGCTCCTCTGTCTGTGCTGTAATCTGCTGCTCTGTGCTCCTCTGCCTGCACTGTAATCTGCTGCTCTGCATATTTCTCCCCCTGCTCATCAGGACTACGAGTACCTGAGCCAATCCCCACTGGCCCAACACCAGAAGAGCGACCGATGCCCACCACCCCCACAGAAGCTGCCGGAACGTGCCTGTGAGGTTCCCAGCTGCCGCTCTGACTCTGAGTGTGAGAGGCACAAGCGCTGCTGCTACAACGGCTGCATCTACGCCTGCCTGGAGTCCGTGCAGCCCCCACCGGGTGAGAGTCACATGACCACATCAGTCAGGGTCACCCTGAGAAAGCCAGACACAGGCCCTGAAAAGTGAAACAAAGCTGCTCATTACCATGCGAATCAGCCACCCAAAATGCTCCCCCACCAATAAAACAGTTCGTAATCACAGCACATATAAAAGCATTTATCACCCATCTTCAGTCAGTCAATCAAAGCTACTTTATGTAATGTACACCAGTACAGCATACAGCAGTCATACAGGCAATGAAAGGGGTTTCCCTGAGAATTCCCTGTAGTAAAGTAATAATTTTAAGGACAGATAAGCAAAATTTAAAAATAAGAATAAAATAGAATAAAGAAAAAAAAACTGAAATGTGCAAATCATGCAAATTATCTACACTAATAGCCTTATCGGCTACAGAGAAGCTTTGCTGCCAGAGGCTACGATAGTTAAACTAATTATAGTGAGCTTCCATAGCATTAGGAAGGACCCTCTCGGTGTGTGTGTACTGCAAGCCACCGGCCACTCGTCACGGTCACTCTCCAGGCATCAACGACATAACAAACTTGGAGGAGAACGCTGTGCACTCAATTAACCTTACAGCCCCCCCCACCCCCCACCATGTGGCCAGAGGGAAGTACGTGCCAGCGATGACAAGGAGAGGAAGCTGGCTGGCTGGCTGCCTGAAATGGATGGCAAGGCTCTGGGGCTTCTCAGCTTAAAAAAGAAACGCAAGGAATTACAGCGCCGGAAAAACGAAGAGACCACAGCGACGTTTTTAGTTTCACTGATTTTTCAGTTTTTGCCTATGACACGAACTGTCCTAGCAGTGCACTTCACCCCTGCACTTAATATTTCCCAATCTTTTTGAAGGTCACTAGAGGTCATCCCGCGATTCATGAGGAACTGTTTGATAAGTTAACAGTCATCTCTGGTATTAGGAAGTAGCTTCTGCCCTCTATCTGGCTGGTTTCTGGTCATTCCCAGTGTCTCCTGCTTCACCTTGTTCTTCTGTACTGCTGTCTTAGAAGCTTTGAGCCTGGAAGCAGCCTGCCTCTCAGTGTAGCCTTCTGCCAGCAGAACCAGGATTAAACCAGGATTTAACAATGGAGATTCTTAAAAATATACAGTGGTCTCATTTTTTTTTCCAGAACTGTAGTTACATGCACAGTTCTGTACAGAAACAGACACGATATTACCTCCACAGCACTTGCACAGAATCTTGACCTTGCAGTCACATGCGCCAAAGGTCACACTTTCTCTATCAATCTGCCTGTGTGTTCTGCTTAGTGTTGGACTGGCTGATTCAGCCCAAACCCCGATGGCTAGGAGGCAACGGTTGGCTGCTGGACGGGCCGGAGGAAGTGCTCCAAGGTGAGGATATAACATCCCATCACCAAAACAGGGCAACTCCTTATATAAGAATAATAATAATCAAAGTTGGGTAATTCAGGTCCAGAGAGTAAAAGTCCAGACCAGGATTTTGTTTCAACCAAGTAGTTGAGTATAAAGAGTCACAGTCACAGAGTACTCAACTGATTGGCTGAAACAAAATCCCAGTCTGGACTTTTACTCTATGGACCTGAATTAATTACCCAACCCTGATAATAATAATAATAATAATAAACACATGTTCAGCTTGAGACAGAGAAGAGTCCTGATAGAATCAGAAGCCTTATCAGATATAAGGTGTTTGTTACGGACCGGACCATTGTCTTTAATGGGGAAACAGGAACCATTCCGGCTCCAGCTTGTGTCAAGTCAGTTTTATCAAGTCAAGTCTCTTATGTTCTCATTTCACACACATAAAGTGAAATTGTGATTCTGTAGAGCTTCAGAGTGAAAAACGATGAACAGATGAACAACGATAAATACTGGATAAAAAAAAACTATACGATGGAAGACAACAATGATTCAGTGCAATAATACTACCAACAGTAGGTGAAAGACTGCATATAGAGAGCAGACAGTGCAAATAACATTACAGTGCAAATGTCAAACGTTCACACTCATTTGGTCTAATGACAGCTGCATGGCTGTGTGTGTGTGTGTGTCACGCCCAGCGGAAGCATGCAGCACCACAGAAGATGGCGATGAGCCCCTACACTGCCCCACGGGCTACGAGTGCCACATCATCCACCCAGGAGTCCCGGCAGCTGGTATCCCCAACCGCGGCCAGTGCACCAAGCTGCGCGGCACTTCCGGTCAGCCAGCCTCGCACATTAACCCAGCCGACCACGTCACCAACCAATCAGCCTCCACTCATTCGAACGACCAATCACGTTCCTGTATCCCATACAGACGGCCGCAGCCCGAGACCCAAGCACTTCAGAGACTACAAGGACTACACAGGTGAGGCACCACAGACCGCACGCAGACAGCATCTCCATCTGTAGTGTTTTGGTGATGTCTTCAGTCAGCGGTCTGACCTCTGCAGGGAGCAGATCCAATAACGCGGCCAGCTTTGAGAAACATCAGCATAATCATCTGGGCTAGACGGGGCTGAACAGGTGAGAAGGCCCTGATCACGGCAAGCAATCATGTGTCCAAACCATGAACGATCACATGACCATTCAGCTGAATGCGTTATTTAAAACAGCACCGAACACATAGAAGAGAGTTTTAAATTTCCAGATAATGAATTAAAGTGCATGCAAGAGCAATTTTACAAATAATATACTGTAATTATCATTCAAACAGATTTAAAAGCTCTCAAGATGCAGTCAAACCTTCCAGAAGATTCTAAAATCCCAATCACCAAATACACAAATGACAAAGGCTAATTAATTATGGTTTAAAGCTGAAAAATTACAGATAGTACAACCGGAAAGATGACATATTGTTCAAATGCTTTAATTTAATTTAATCTTTCTCTCCTATTATAGATAACAGCCTGGACCAAACCTAAAAGATCCAAGATGCAAGAAACCAACGTCCATGAACAATTTTCACCTCATTCCAAACCCTTTGAAAAGCAAATAAACAATTGTGATAGAAGCCAGTGGTCTTAATAAAAGTGCCTGTCACACAGACAATATGCAACTGTTTACAAGTAAATAGCCAAAGAAGCAGATCAGGGCCAGAGGTCAGGGGGCTGTAATTTAGGGCTCGTCATACAAAACGCGAGCTGCACTCTGCTGGCCCTCGAAGTTTTACGAACACATTGCTTTTAAAACACACTCACCTAGAGGGCGCCAAAGAGCCACCTGCGTCACCTGTGTCACACTTGCGGGTGGAACTGCAAGATGAAACACTGGGCGGCTGAAGGGTACCAGAAGGGGGGGGGGGTCGAGTTGCGTAATAATAATAATAATAATAATACTGCAGAAATGGAAAAAAAAAGGATCGAACTTTTTAATTTTTTGTACCCAAATTCATGTCTCCAGCCCCCTCCCTAGGTTTTAGACCCGCTGGTACCCCTCAGAATCCTTATCTTCCGGGCATAAGGCAGCCTGCATAAGGCAGGTCACGCAGCTGCACGCATTCCTGAGCATCAATTACCCGGCACCGAATTCATTAGTACAAACTGAAAGCAATTCGCGTTTCTGTTTGTGCATTCAGCATCAAATTTACTTTTGTTGTACGGTTTAATAAAGAAAGGTTATGATGCATATTTGCATGCCACTTTATAATGCGATCGCAGCGAATTTAGGAGGTGAAAACAATCAATTATATCTGCACTTGAGTAAAAATGTACTGGTAAATTTATGTATCGGCGCTGCTTTGCCAACAAATAGGGGCACAGTGTAAATCCACTCAGCTTTAATAAGCCTCTTAACCACTGAGATAAAGCAACGCTATTCGCCTTACGCTCGCAGAATTATAATCAAAACAAATTAGACAGTGTTGCAGGGCCTATTCTTATTTAAATAACTACTTACTGAATGGCAATTAAGTAGAATTACATGCAGCATTCCGGAGAAGACTCATTGTTGTGTGAGTTCCTGATTTATGAAATTATACTTATCTACCGGAATGTTACATTATTCGGGTTCTGACTGCCCCCTAGTGTTGAGGGATAGCAGTTACACATAACCGATATGAGCATTGCGTGTCTAGCGGCGGTTTAAGGTGCTGAAGCTCGTGCCGTTAAGCGACGTCCTGTAACTCCACCTCTCTCACCCGTGTTAATACAGGGAGCCCTGTAACTAAATTTGCATTTGATCTTAATTAAAAAAAAGACTTCTGTACTAGCCCCGAAAAAGAAGTATATTTAAGTGTACTATAAGTACTTTTTCTAAACAAAAAATTAGTAAGTATACTCTCAGTAAACGTCTTATGTTTTTAACTGAGATATACTAAACTAAGTATACATGGCTTAAACTGACGTGTTGAAAAAAGTCTCTAATTTTGGCATTCAAAAGAATATTTGTTCATTTTGAGTGACTAAGAGAAAACTTTTGCACATTTTTATTACTGTAATCTACATGTAATCATATCGCTACTGTGCTGTTTGTAGCAACTTCAGGTATAAAATCACAAATAACTAATATTACTAAATAAACACACTTAAAATATATGCTTTAATAAACTAAAAGTGGGCTAATTTAGTCCCAAGTATACTTAATAAAACGGGACAATCAATCCGACTTACATAACCTGACGTACTTATGCTCTGGGGCTGAACTTGATGAGGGGGCGGTAGATTTCCAGAACATTCTGTGTCATTTGCAGGTCTCAGGGAGCAGTTGCCCATGTATGCGAAACATCGGGAAGCTCCTGAATGGGTGGGATGCTTGGTAATGATTTGCAGGCTGGATCCCTCGAGCCAGGAGGTTCAGCATGTGGGCGTCGCCCAATGAGAGACACAGTGATTCGTTCTGAGAGATTGCGCTGCTCTGGGCTGGCCAATCGCAGACTGCAGTGCAGGGGTGCAGTGCGTGCGCCTGCTCAGCCTCAGCTATGGCGTCCGTTCTGCTGCTACCCAATATTGACGACCAGCAGAGCCTCTCCGTGCCCCACCCCCAAAGAGTTACCCCTCCCCCCAATCTGTGAAGCCACCGTCACCCAAACCATTCACATCAGTGTCCAATTCATGCTGAAGAAAAACAGGAAGTGGGGTGGGGTTCTTTTTTTTAACTAAATATTTAATTTATTATTTCATTTAACACATTAGTCTTTGCGGAGGATGAGGAGGCAGGACGACGTAGGGGTTAGGACCACACACATGGGAAAGAAAAATCTTCATGTGGCAAATTTCTTCTGTCTTACTGGATCTGGCAACTGGATGACAATGTCCAACAGGGGGCGCTCCACCACCACAATGGACTCATCCTCCAATACACTAACACAGAGCAGGGGCTGAAAACGGTGCGTCAGTTAGTGATGGAAACACAACTAGGGTTCCACTGAACCATAAGGACACTGCAAAGCCGGCAGAATGCAATGAGATGCGCATACAGCTCATTACGGATTCACGCATACCTGGTATTTCTTGCAGAACTTGAAGGCGTGTGAGTAACTCTGTCGATCCTGCTCTGAGAGGCTCTTCAGGGTCAGCTGGTTATAGAGCTGAGCCTTCTGGTCTGGAAGAGGCTGGGGTAGAGGGGGGGCAGGGACAGGAAACAGGTACAGGGAGTTCAATACTTAGTGTGAAGACAGTGACTTAAATGTGTACAATTATTTATTTAGCAGATGCGACTAAAAACTAAGAAAGCAGGTGGGGGTTAAGGATCTTGCTCAGTAGCCTAATGCTGAAATCACTCTACCGACCCAGGGATTTGAACCAGCAACCTTCTGATGACATGGAAGGGGTTCCAACCCACTGAGCCACACCCAGGGTTTACTGGGACAAATGACATAACCGCTGCATTATTCCTAATCGTTCTGGTACCAGACCCAGAGACGGCGAATCTCTCTCACCAGGCGCTGGTCCACGATGCAGAACATATACGTGTCATGCAGGAGGAACTGGGAAGCATTGCTGGGGTTGAAGGTTACACCAATGACCGGCGTGTCCCTCTCCAGCCAGAGTTGGTGAAGGCCCCCCTTCTGCACCTCACGGCTCCAGTCTGTGTACTGCTTCTCCTCTATGCTGTACTCGAATATCTATGGGAGGGAGATTCCACATGGTTACACGGAGGTAAGGAGAGCGCGCCGATACACCGTGCTTCCACACCCACCGCACGTCGAACCACCTCAGGGATAAGAACCCGAGTGCAGCCGTGCGGCGGGTGATACCTCAGCCCCAATCCTGCCACCAACCCAAAATTTTCCCTTTAAGTTAGAGGACCTCCTTGCAGGGCTGGATGGAGATTAACGTCACATCCAGGACGAAGCAACCGCAGGTTAACGGCTTTGCTCAAGGGCCCAACGGAGTAGAATCACTCCTGGCATTCATAGGATTCAAACCAGCAACCTGCTGATTGCTAGCAGATCATTAGCCTGAGCCACCACTCCACCCATGTATGTCACACTTGCCTACTACTATCCAAAAATGCTACTATCAGACGAAAGGTAAGAACACAGGTGGAAGACGGAAGATGAGAGAGAGACAGATACACACGTAGACAGACAGACAGGTAGATATAGACACACATGTACAAAGCTAGATATATTTGAGATGGATTACAGAACAGATTACTTTAATAGTTCAAAGTTAGCGCCACCTACCTGCTGGTCTGCATGCACCATAAGCAGGTTGTTGGTGGCAGGGTGGATGGCCATCGCGGTTGGACACGAGCCATACAAGGGCACAATGCAGTGGGGCTGGAAGACAAGGTGAAGCGTTACAGGTCACGGGGGGTGGGGGGGGGGGGTACGATTTCAGCA
>JAODJX010000020.1:24042408-24059343 GCA_026776945.1 Isichthys henryi | reverse complement strand
CCCCCCCCCCCCCCCCCCCCCCCCCCCCCCCCCCCCCCCCCCCCCCCCCCCCCCCCCCCCCCCCCCCCACGATTTCAGCAAGGGAGCAAAAACTAAAACAGATCTGGGACATCACTAAATAAAGAGGCAGCAGGAAGAATGGAGAACCTGAGGACCCCTGCGGGTGGCAGCACTGAGACGGCTCTCAGGTCATTACCTGCAGGCTGCGCACGTTGTAGACGTGCACCTCACAACCTCGATTGGCCGCAGCCAGCCATCTGCTGTCCGCGCTGGCCGCCAAAAGGTGGATCGGCTCACTGGAACCTGAAGAATCAGTGACACAAAAAAAAAAACTAGATTCCTTACAGCTTAAAGGTCTGCACTGTGTGTATACGGCCGCTCTACCCCAGCACAGCACCTGATGGATCTATGACCCTGACTGATGTCATTCAGAAGAACCTCTAAGTTTGCAGGTTGGCATGGTAGAGATGAGGAAAAGCTACATATGATTACACATGAACTAGAAGGAACATGCAGTACAGAGAGACACGCAGGAACTTACAGCCAGCCAGTGACGCCACGAGAGGATGGAAACAGCAACAAATTCACAGACCAGGCAAATGGAATATTTGTCTTTGAGGTGACCCGAGAGTGAATCGATAATAAAAGCTCACCCGAACTGGACTTCAATGTATGCAAATGCTTGCACTCTGATTGGCTGAGAGCAATCACGTGAACCGTTGACCGGGATGAGGCAACGAATAGCCTGGAGGAATCTGCAGAGAAACAGAGCTGGTGGGCGGACCGTAGTACCTTGGGGAGCCGGGGCACCTGGCAGGGGCAAGGACAGAGTGTTGCGTAAGCCAATAGCGATTAAGTAACCTAGGAAATTAATGAAGCTCCACAGCGAATGAAACTACAGATTGTTACACGTTCACAGTGACTAACCAAACTGCAAGTAAATCATAAAATCAGCATCTCTATAATCGCGACCTGCAGTTTATATTTAGACACGTCCTGTACTGTTAGGTAACAAAAAATGACGACTTGAGGAAAACAGCAGCTTGTTAAAGATGCCCAGCTCTCTCAAACATACGAAAATGGAGCAAGCCTGGAAAAAATGAGGGAAAATGCCATAGATCCCCAGGGGCACTCCAGATAGAACCCGTGCCGGTCCGTTGGGACGAGTGGAAACATGACCCAGAAGAAGCTGTTTGGTTCTAGAGCTCATGGGTGCTTTGAAGGAGGAAATGCAGCAGGACATTGACGGTGATCCGTATGACACAGCAGCACTGTCAAGGCCCCTGGAGGAGATGCTATCGTTTTGTGTTGAACTACATACCCGTGGTATATGGGTAAGCAAGGAGGCATCTACGCATGTTGGTGGAGCCTTCCCCATATGTGAGATGATGGTGGCAGGTCCTACCTTGGCGATGCCGATGTCGCTGCCGTCGTACTGCAGCCGGAGGAGTTGTAGGTTCGACACAGTGGAGTAGGCCACCAAGCTCCCACAGGGTGAGACGGCACTGCAGCAGATGTGGTCTTTACCCTGAGGGTGAAGACCAACCGAAGAAGAAAAAGAAAGAAAAAATCAACCAATCTTACACTTCTATTCTTTAAAACACTGTGTCCCAATCTGGTCCTTGGGGACCTGCAGACAGTCCAAGTTTTTGCTACCAGGAGCTGTGAGAGGAAAAATGTGGACCATTTATATGGAAACACTGCTTTAGATGACTGGAACTCACTTTTAAGACAGAGCATTAACCTCTGTTGCATAAGCATTTCACATAAGCTCTCACTGGATGCCCTCTCAGGCCAGAGGGCATCCAATAAGAAGGCTGACCTCACACTGTGGTTTTTGCCTAGTTTTCATAAATGCAGGTGCTGAATTCCCAGTTGCAGACCACCAGAGTGTTGCTCTTGCAGAAAGGATGGATCTTCCGAATGTACAGCCCTCCCCCAAAACCATGCATGTATTCACCATCCCATGGAAAGGTAACAAATACGACTGATTTAATGCTGCCCCCCGCCCCGCCCCCATCTCCCAACCTGTTCCATACCACCACAGATCACTTCGAGATGTTCTTCACCACATAGCTGCATTACCTTTCTCTTCAACTGCAGAAGCTTCTCAGGTTTCCTCTTAACAATTAAACTGTGCCCAGGTCTCCCTGCAGAGAGATTAAACCATCGATATGACTGTCACTGCCGCCGGGTCCTCACCATCATCAGCACCTTTATCTGGGTGTGTCAGAGAACCCGTGCTTGCCTGAGATATAAAGCAAGACCAGGCACAGACACAGCCAGCTGTCCAGTACAGCACAGACCCCACTGGCCTGGCCTATAACCGCAGCCAGGCGGTGGTATCCCCACCCCTCAAGAACCACACCCTAACCTACACCTGTGCCCAGGCAGTTTAGGTCCTTAATGGAGATAGTGTCTAGGTCCAGTGTGTGACCAACGTCCCACTACAGCCTACTCAACTTATACCAGCCCCATATGTACTACCATAGTACAGCTTACATATGTAAATAATGGCTTACTCATTTGACTCTTTGCACTACCACCTGTCACTTTACTAGTAACTGCACACTAGGTATGGATATTTATGGTTACCGCTTAACTGACCGTATATGTGACTCAGTGTGCATGCTAGAGAGGGTCCTTGGTTCCTGCCTTATGCCAACTGCAATGTTCATATTATATTAGACATAAACCATTACTCAAATGGTCAGATTAATCAGCAATTTACTCCATTACTGACATAATCGGCAGTGACGGCCCAAGGTGCGAGTGTAAACAAAATCTGACCCCACTACGTGGCTCTTGAGGACAGCGGTTCCTGATTCCTGACTAATTGCGTGGGCACCCCTGACGTGCGCGCTTCAATACTTTACATTCTATTCACATTGCCACCAAACAAACCCCCCAGCAGTACTAACCCTGGCCTTCACCCTCCCCCAGTCTCCACAGCTCCAGCTGGACAGGAAACTGGAAGAGCAGTAGCCCCGCCTTCTGGGCACATGACACCAGGGGGCGCTGAGAAACAGATGAGAATCACTTGAACACACATATCCAATCAAGGTAAATGCCTTCTCTTTTACCCAGATGCATTACAAAGTACAGGAAATTCAACTCGCCCAATACGCTTTACTCTCTGATTACAAAACAAATCTATTCTGTGCTTTTAAGCATCACTTGGATTACACACCATGCCTCTGTTATACAGTTTCCATCTTTAAGAGGCTTATAAAGAAACAAAAAAAAAAAAACGATATTATCCGATTCATTAAGTTAAGTCACACTAGGTCAAACAGACATACTAGCCAATTACAGACTTTCCAAGACACTTACGTGGGGAAACTGGATCTTACGCAGCCCAGTGTCGTAAGACTTTACATCCACCTTGTCCAGAAGAGGGCGTACAACCAGCTGTGTGTCTACACCTGTGGGAATTTGGTTGGCATTCAATGTTTATAATTTTACAAAAAGGATAACGGACAGATGTATCCTATGCACAAGACCCCCTTATGGTGTTCTGTGTAAAACTTATTTGGGGTTTTAATATCCAAGCCACACTTGGTTACTCCTGGGTTATGCACTAAAATGATAACGCAAGTACTCAATAAGTGGGTCATCTAATAGCAAAAGACTAAAACTTCCTGGAGGACTCAGCCTTAGAAGCTTTGAGCAAGGTGATTAATGCGGACCGGTCCAGAAAAACTATGAAGAAGCGTTTTTGCAGCTAAAACCATCATTGAAGGAACTGCAGGCAGGTTCACCAGGAGTCCAACACTCATTCATCTACTGATGCCTCCTGAGATACAGACTGACCTCCAGACACGATTGCGGTGCCGATCTCTGCCACTGCTCGCACATCATGCGTGTGGTGCTTAAAGGTTTTGGTTCTGATCCATTCTTTTTCGCTCGCCCCCAGGGTGGGCGATAGGAACTGGAACTGCACCACGGTTCCTTCTGAGGTTCCTGCCAGCAGACTGCTCTCATCCTGCCCAAAAAGCCAGAACATGCAGAAGACTAAGTTTCTGTCACACTATCACCATTACTCGAGAAAGCAAGGCCAGACAGTCCCTGTAGCAACTAAGGGTTAAGGCCCTTCTCCAAGGCCAACAATGCAATCACTCTGCTGGCCACGGGACTTGAACCAACAACCTTCTGATCAAAAGGTACAACGTCATAACCCAATGAGCCAGAGAAAGGAAACACATTTACAAAAAGCTGGCAAATTATGAGCTATGCAGAATGTCTTAATGATGCTGTGAAAAAAATACTATTAAAAAATACATGTATAAAAGATAATATTTCAACAACGCAACAGCTTTCAAACAGAGCAATATTCCCATTTGTAAACTGGACACATTTTTGCACACTCCCACCCACACACAGCTACCTGGACACACAAATTGTCTCACTATAGGAGCAGCGACTGTACTCGTTCCTGTACAAGAGGCTCACCTGAGACAGGGACAGCGCTAGAACATCCCACTTGGAGACCAAGTGTGCTTTGCTCAGGGTACCCGTGCGACTGTCCCAGATCTGCACTTTTCCAGATGAGTCTCCGCTGATGATGGTGAAATTGGACAGGAAGAACACGCTCCAGACGACGCATTCACGCGTTCGAGAGTTCACCGAGCCCCGGTCCACCAACATTCGCTGCAACATGTGACCTGGCAGCACAAACCAATAACATCACTGCTGTCACACATCGCCTTCTTTTAAGATCATTCAGCCAAGGAGAGATGGGTAAACTTTAGATTTTAAGGGATACTTATAAAAGACTAAAGGTTATTAGCATACTAGCAAACAAAAAAAGCGCACATGGAGATACATCTTTCTATTAAATTCTGCACTCCCAAGAATGTCAGGAAGGCTCACCTGATTGGACATCAAAAATGTTGATCACATCGAGAGATCCAGCAACGACCTGAGTGCCGGATGGATGCCATGACAGAGAGAGAATACGGCCTGAAGAGAAACAGACAGAGAAGTGAAACATCGACGGGTCTTATTACCCACAAGACCACAACACTGCTGAAGCAATCTGAAACGGCATCACTTATCTGCTTCGTTAACCTTAATGCTGCCAATTCGCTCCCTCCTTACCTTTCTGTCTGTCTAGATTTTTCTCAAAACGGATTTTCTCTGGAAGGACTTCAAACAATTTCACTGATCCATCTTCACAACCAACCTGGGGACGAACACATTTAACAAAACCACATTTTAGAAAAAGATTCAAACAAGATACATAATATAAAATTATACAGTATCATACGTTCGCAGGTGTCACTAACCGCCAATTGTGTCCCCAGGGCGTTGCAGGCTACTGTCCAAATAGGCCCCCCAAATGCGTCTACGGAGTATTTCGGACACAGGTTCTCCAAGTCATACTCCGTTATTTCTCCGTTCAGTCCCGTGGTGAAGAGCCGCTCAGATGCCCAGCATATGGCCTCCACAGACCTCGCATCGTTCCCCGGAATCACCTGAATTTAGAATTTAGTGATCGGTGGTCACCGTTAACACACCACAGTACACAGTACACAGTGCACAACAACAAAAGGTTTCCTCTGTATTTAACACTTATGTGACGTTGTGACATAGCAGGGGGACAGCTAATTCAGTGCCCGGGGAGCAGTACCTTGCCCAGAGTACCTCAGCGGTGTCTTGCTGGTCGGGGATTCGAACCTGCAATCTTTCAATTACAAGTACGCTTCCCTAACCATTAAGCCACGTCGTATCGACGATACTAAACAAAGCTGATCCCGGGAGACACAGCAATATAACCAAAAGCAAATCCAATAACGTAGCATCCTCTAAAGTAATCATACGTTAAGAAATAGCAAGCAAGAATCGCATTAGCAAGCAAGAATCGCATTACCTTCTCTTGAAAGTATCTGTCAGAGAAGTTGAATATCTCCACCGTGCCGTCAAGCCTCGCTAGGGCGAGTCTCTTCGTCCTCTGGTTAAACGCCATACATCGGATCCCCGACGGCATGTAGTCGAAGAATCGGACGCGATGTACTTTAAACTCCCCCATACTTAAAAAAATAAGGCATACATAATTATAAAGCGTGGTAACAGACGGTAGCAATCCGTCGTTCACAAAACTAAAACAATAAGTTGAGTAAATATTTTACATCTATATTCGCAGAACGAAGCTCATATGATAGCTGATTAGGTCTATTAAGAAATTATCTGCTTTAGTAATTCAAAAACCTCTAGCAGATATATCACTTATACAGCTAAATACATACTACGCTGGTATAATTAGTTGCTGGCCAGCTACTTCGCTAACTATATGCAAAATTTAAATAATCGTTTGACTACTCTATAAACGTTTAGACATAACGCAAATATCGACTGTAACACAATATAAGCATTGAATACCTTAATCTTCAACTTTTCCGGTTAATCACCCTGTTTTGTTAAAAACTGACTCCCATACTATAAAAATCCAGCACGCCGAATTCTGCAAGGCACCACGTGGATGACCTTCTACCCGGAAATGAAAGCCGCAGTTTGCCTGCGTGTGGGAGATTAGGGTCTGATGGGAAATGGAGTGTGCTTGGGTTACTCGCATCCAGCTGTCGGGGTAGGCCTTCTCTGTATACGTCTGTGCGACTAGGATCTTTGTTCAGCAGCGAGCAAAGCAATGCAGTACAGACATGTGCGCATACGTGTATAATATGTATGTACAGCAGGAGTGTCACCGAAATAACGGACCGGCTGTATATTCTCTCACTCTGGTATATAAGAATTGTATTTCATTGTACCTTGTGCTGCTTGAATGGATGGATGGATGGATGTCGTTACCCCTGGCTGAGGCTATCAGATAGTTGTTTGAAAGATGAAAGATGGGTTCCCTTTTCTTTAATTTTAACATTAAATCCAGCACTAATCACAAGTTTGAATATGCAAGTCAATGCAACTAAAATCGAAGAGTAAATTTCCAAATCTCAGTCCATTTATTGCTCTTGACATGACGCAAAGTCAAGCTTCCTCATGTTACAGTACAGAGAACCAAAATTCATTCAGTCCCCGTGTAATCCAATAAAGAACTTTCATTATATTTTCAAAACTCCACGAAACATTTCTCAAAAACTATCCAGTGGACTGAGGACATTTAGGAAAGGTGCTCTTTCATTATCAATTCCTAAACTGTATAAAGTTGGTGTTTGAAGTTTAGAGTTGAAGTTTGGCTTGTTAAGGAGTCAGACTTTTGGGTCTAGCTGCCTTGAGTGGGGGCGCTCAAGGGGTGGGTAATTAGGATGAAAATTTTGGAACACAATTGCGTTGGTCTGAGTGGGAGTCCCCAAAATCTGTTGCAGCTCATCAAAAGCATATCACTATCGCATGCATGCCATTTCATCACAATTACGGCTGATTGGGCAGTGTTCCGTTATCTTTAGCAAGATGAAAACCCAAAACACACTTCAAATTGTGCAAGTACTATCTGGTAAAGGACAACTCAAAGTTACGTTTACCATACGTTCCTTAAGTAATTAATTGAGCTGGTGGTTAACATTCATGTAGAGTAGCTGTGGTGAACTTGATGACAGTTTTGGACATTTGGTACCTGACACAAATCGAAGAATTTAGGTCTGTAACAGCAAATGCGGAAGGGATGAGGTGGCTAAATGAGCGGGATTGATAAGAGAGAAGTTTATTGCTGGCTTTCTCCACACATTTCTTTGAACCAACAATCTGAGAACTTACTAGTAGTTTATTATACACTTTATTTTATAGTCCCACAGGGAACTAAGAAATGTAACCCATTGTAAAGGTGGTAAAATAATGTGAGGAAATATATACTAAAACACCGCATTCAGAGAAGTTTATTCAATAAAAATATTGTATATTCCTTATTTCATAAAGAGAATTAAAAGGTTTGCAAAAATAAATACCATTTCAGTTCAAATTTATTCATGTAAAAATGTTTCATATATATTTAAATATATACCCCAGTACATATATATTTAAATACATGTAATTTATAATTCCCAAGCAAATAAAAAAATTGCACCTTTAAGCCAAAATACATTTTACATATTTCAGATCAACTACTCTGCCCCATCACAAATAGCATTAAATAGACAAATATCATTAAAATATTGCAATAAAAAAATATATCTATTCAAATACAGTGTCAGGTTGAGCTGTGTCCCTATTGTAAACCTCCATTGTGTGTCTGTGCTGAAATGGTGTAAAGTCAGACTCCTCCTGTTTGTATCTGGTGGTACAAAAGTGCCACAGTGCTGTTAAAAGGGGACAGTAGAGCATACAAGCAGCCTGTAGCCTGTATCGGACACAGGGGGGCACTCAGCCACAGGATGGAGTTACTATGGATGCCATAAAAGCCAAAATCAGCGCAATAAAAAGCGACCCAGAATCTGTGATCCTGACACACTGGAAATGAAGCCAGGAGTTTCAAATTTCAGCAGGAAAATAATACAAATGGACATTTGTAAGAGCTGTTAAAATGCACTCCAGACTCTATAAGAAGGCATGTTGAGGCGGTAAGTGAAACTTCAAGGAAGGGTTCAGTAATGGCCGCTACATTTGACTGGCTCGCTCTCCAGTAGTTTTATAATTTTACCAAAACAAAGACTCATTCTTGAAAAGCATGAAGTAACATCAAGTTCAGTGGGGCCACCTACTGAAAGCCACAAGTATGCAGCAAACTGCTCAGTACAGAACTGTATCAGTAACACTGTAATACGTCTCCATGGCTACTGCTCTGATGGCTTTTGGTGTATTTGGGGAGACTCTTCCAGGATCTATTAAAAGGAGAAACCTAAAGCGAGGAAGGATAAAATGATGAGGCTGTAAAATACATTGAATGAGTAAAAATAGTACTTTCCCCCAAGAGCAGCTGTTTGCCATAACAGAACATTCATCACAGAAGCATTCCAAACCGACATACTGCGTCCACCTCACCATGTTCATCTCAGATGCCCCCCCAGCACACTTAGTCTCTTAACCACTGCTGCACAAGATAAGCAGACCAGTGGGACACTCATCTAGATTTCATTAAAAGCCGCCAGATTATTATGAGAGGTTGCCCGTTCACAGTGTTCCAGGTTTCGTCCAGAATGAGGCTGAGAGCAGCTATGAGTTTAGGCTCATTACGGGGACCCCCCCCAAAAAAAAAGAAAAAACCGTCCTCTCAGAGATGTAACTGGAGAAGTCAAATCTAGCCCGTGTAAGCAGTAGGTGCCCAGGAGGAACTGTGCACCTGAAAGAGCCAATTCATCCGCTACAGCTGCAGACAGCCACCGCCTTTCACTCTGTCCTCCTTAAGCCTCGCTGTGGAGTTACGTACCGAGGGCTCTACTCCTTAAGCACTGACAAAGAAAAAAAAACACTACAAATTAGTGCAACAAAGTGTAACAATGCACAAAATGTTTGTGTGTGTATTTGTAAACATGATGTTGGTCATGGGACAGGTTAGCATGATCTGCGGACACAGGTTTCTGGAAGGATCTTCTGAAGGATCTTCACCAGTAGGACTTTTGTGTATGTTTGTGAGAGATACATACAAGGATAATTTTACTGCCTTATCAAACATTTTTGATTTACGAGGAAAATACATTTTTAAAAAAGTAACTAAAACCAAACACATCGAAACACATCATGCTCGGAAATAAAGATATATTCATCATCTTTATCCTGCTTTTCTGCAAACAGATTTTCTTTTCAAAACAAAAAATGTACAATGAAAATTTAGTAATTTAGTATTTGAGCTTAAATGTTGAATTAACTTTCTGGTAAACTCATGCATTTACCTTGTTAGAGAATTCATAAAACCATCTATAATGATATTTAGGGAAACTATATAACTGTGCTCCTTGTGTCATGGTAAACGAAGTTTCAACTATCTTAACTAGCTATCCAATACTGGTATACGAAAATTAAGATGGTAGCAACGTTAATAATAGTTACTGTAGCAATACCCAACCCATTTGAACATCAATTTATCTGTCTTTGGTTATCACTTTGAAATAAAACGAAAAGTCACAGGTGAAATCACTCTCCACTCTCTCGTGATCAGGGTTTCCAGCACCAAAGTGTCTCCATAGTTACCAAAACGGTATGATGGAGTTGAGTCTCTGAGGAGAGCTGGGGGGCGGGGGGGGGGGATTTAGCACCACATGGTGTGATACTGTTGGGGATTCAGACCCAGTGAAGCTGCCTGCAGGGGTGGGCAGTTGTTCCAGAAGCACACACTCCATGACACTGCACATTGCCGATATTGCACCATCCTTTCACTGCACATCAGGTATGTCTAGGAGAGTCTGTGGTTTGTTGGTACAGACACTCTGAGAAATATTTCATTTAGGAAGCAATCTAAGAATAAAATGTCCCATGTTGAATTTTGTGTGTTAAAAAGTTTTAAAAGTTTTGTAGCGAGACTAGCTAGTCTTTGTAATGAGCTCAAATGCAAATGGCTTTCGCGGCGACCTTCACCGCTACTCATCTAGCCTGTGGATAAAATTCACCGCTGTGTTTCATCAGTTTTTTGGAAATACAAAGGGAGTTATTACCCATTTCGACTGTCAGCTAGATTTTGAGATTCCAAAAAGTGCACCTATAAAAACAAAGTATGACCTGACTGAGAGAAAGAGTGAAATGTACTTCAGGAAATCATAAGTACTGCTTACATCCAGGTAGCCTATGTGACGGGCACCATTCTGCCTGGCAAAAAAAAAAGGCTGGTCGCCCATTTTTCCCTTTTGAGCTTGGACTGTTTTACCCACCGCTAAACACTTAAAACTTTCAGCAATTTCACCTTTCGCAGTCAAAGCCTAAGACTTGTTACAGGGCTAGATAAAGATGAGGAAGATGAGGATTTAACATCACGCTCTTCCCGCTCTGAGATATGTGCCAGAGACTGCGGTGTAGCTGATAAAATCTGTACAGGAAGCAATAAGACCCCAACGTCCAGTGAATATCACCCATAGCCAAAGTGGATCCTCCAGATCGATTTTAGCAATTGCCACGAAGCCACAGCTGCCTTGGGCACCAAATGAGCCCTGATATGGCAGGAATTGTAGCACCATGGAAAGGAGAGGCTATGTTTTCTGTCAGGTGACTCTGGAGCACCTGGGGGGGCGTGGCCATGTGCCCTCAGGCCTCTGCATAAGGCAGGTGATACTGTTCCTCCCTCTTGTTACATCGTTTGGCCACAATGGCTAAGTAGAGCACCAGGAGGATGATCCAGTAAGAGCCGTATAAGATGGCTCCGGCAATGAGGAGGGCCTTCTCCGTCTCGTTCAGTGGGTCCTGCGTCTCGCAGTAAATGGTATACGCCATGCCTCCCAGCAGCACCAGTGCCCACACCGTGACGGGCACGGCGCCGATGAAGTTCACCACGATCTTTTTGCGCCCAGAGGTGCCCCAGCCGGCCTTGTTGATGGTGAGCAGGGCGAAGATCTTGGCGGGGAGCAGGCTGGACATGTAGAGCAGGGAATAGAGGGACATGAAGATCATTACCAGGCTTCCGCGCAGGAAGCAAGCATAAGTGGCCTTTACCATTCCCACCAGCTGCACCGTCAACAGGAACAAGAGGATGTTCCAGAGCCTCCCGCGGTAAAACAAGTGAATCACTGTGGCGACGAGGAAGAAGGGGAAGAAGCCCGTTACCACCGACTCATACGTCATCCATAGGCTGTGCTTGTGGAACCAGAGGGCATTGTAGAGCCATTCGCGGAAGTAGGACTTGCTCCAGCGAGTCTGCTGGTTAAGCCAGCGGAGGTATCGTGTGGGTGTTTCTGTCTGGCACTGAGCACGGGCGGTGAACTTCGTCTTGTAGCCTAGGCTCAGCACACGGTTGGTCAGGTGGCGGTCGTCGCCAAAGCTGCACTTGGTGCCCAGGAAGGTCTGGTGGTACCAGGGCTCCAGGAACTGCTGGAGCAGGGAGTTGCGGTACATGCCCAGGGGTCCGCTGATGCACTGCACGCAGCCGAAGTAGGACTGGCACGCGCGCTCCACGTTGAAGGCCATCCAGTACCGCACGCTGCTCAGGAAGGAGATCCACGAGTCGTATTTGTTGAGGATCTACCAGGATAGAGAAGAACATCTCACTGGAAGCCCTCAGGAGATGGGTGATGCAAGGTTTGTACTGCTTTAAAATATTCTTACATATATTCATAAAATATACATATATTACATATATTCTTAAAGTACTGCACTCTACAATAACGTATAGAAGCTGTGCAAAAGTCTTAGGCGGTCACAGAAGTTAATATTTAAATGATCTTAATGGTGTAAATGATTTAAATGGTGTAAAACTATAATATTACGCCTGTTAAAATGTGTTAGCTTAGCCGTTTAAAAACCTCTCTTAAAATCACCTTAATATATCCAGCAACCATACAACACACCCCTCATGCACACCTCATATAGCTAATCAATATCTCACTGACTTTTTTTAACACATTAAATTAATTAATTAAGTGTAAAATTTAATGAATACATGGAATGGATGAGGTGCCCCCTGAGGAGAGGAACTGAAGCGGTGTTCATCTAGCCGTCAGAAACTTCTTGCGGAATAGAAGAAATTCCTGTTAGTCTTTATTGTATTGCTCTTAATTGGCTACCCAGATAAATAGCTTTACTGCCCAAAACTTTTGCACAATGCTGTTACCCAAAAAGGCATAAAAAAGTATAGAATATAGAACATTGTCAAGGACTAAAATGTATTCAAACAGCTAATGAATATGATTAACAAGAGGAGGCAGAATAAAAAAGGCAAAAAAAACCTACCTGGACGTCGCCCCCCACTCCCCCCACCTGTGGGTCCTCCTGTAATATCTTGAGCATCTCGATGGTGCAGGCAGGGTCCAGCACCGTGTCCGAATCACACACCTGCCAAAGGAGCCACACCTGAGGGTTTCTGAAGTCCCAACTACATTTCCATTTGTTTTTATTTGCCAGGTGCTTTTCTCCAAAGCGACGTTCAAATGAGGCAAATAGCACATTACAAAGGAGTCAAGGAGTCAAATAGGCGTAAGTGCGTCTAGGCTGAGCTTTCAATGAATCCCAGTTACGAGTGTAAGCAGAACTGGAGTGAGAAGAACAGCATTAAGAGCATTCAGAGAACGTAAACATCCGGCTGGTGGAGGGGCTACACTGCCCTGCTGATGCTGAAAACGTTCTTCAGACACAACAAAGCAGAAAAACGCACATAAAACATTATAAAAGTTCACCTGCATTAAAGCAAGAGTAAGCAGCCGCCTTCAGTATCAGTACTGATCGGAAGTTTGAAATCTGCAGTCATATATTTGACTTTTGATTAGTTTGAAGTTTCTCCTACATGGCAACATTAAATAAAGTCTAGATAATGAACAGCCACATAAAACTCTTCCAAACCTAAAGAGTCAGATTATGATTGTGAGGCTGTGGGGAGCCAGAGCGTATCGGTCTTTAATGTAAAGGATACTCCACAGCCTGTCTGGCAGACACACAGAATGCCTGTCCCAAAGAGTCAAAGAGGAACACGAGAGTCACAAGTGTCCTGCTGGCCTGAGAGCGTGAGAGAGAGTGTGGTAACCCGGGATCCTTTGATCACTCGATTTGGGGCTGGGAGCTGTTCGGGATTCCTCTACTGCAGGAGTGCAGGTGGTGCGTGAGGCACGTCAAGCGCGTCAAGCGCGTCAAGATTCCATGGCCCAACGGTTACATCTCCGCTGGGTACTTAAGCAAGGCTCGATGCTCCAGGGATGCCAGATGAATACTCTGGCCCCACACTCCCATCTCTATAGGTGTGTCTTTAAGGATAGCTAAAGAATTCAGTGAACCTCTTTTCATCCTTGTGCAAATGGCAAATTAAAGCATCATCATAGAGTTGAACAGCGAGGTGCTGCCGACTGACAGGCAGCTGTCTGTCATCTCGCCTGACGGCAATAAGGCGACGGCGCGCGAGGGCTGTTGACAGACAGGACCCTTTAATATCTACAGCAGGCATGTCAGTATGGAGCTCCGTTCTCGACCTTCAACAGCACCCCTTAATTAATCTCAACCACTTTCCACAGACTTCTATCCTATCAAACATGAAAGAGACGACGTCTCCTCCACAAGGTTTACTATCATCTTTTCTGGATCTCTTTGCTTTTTTCTCTCTCAAGGATTCGAGGCTTTCATCTCGCAGCGAGTTTCTACAACTGAATGGGTGCACAGACGTCTGAGGAAAGGCTGCTTCGCGGGTCGCTGACTTATAAAGTGTCCTCCCAGGCGCATCTGGAGGAACGTGGTGCTGATTTGATCCGCAGCTACAGCCGGAGCTCAGCACAGGGGGGCTGGCAGTCACCCGGGTAGGACAAAAACAGTCACACACCAAACATTTCTGGAGCTGTGGACGTGTGTAAAAAAGACCCATAGAAAGGTCATTCTGTGAAGGGACTCTGCGTGTCACTCTGCGTGCTCTCAGTAGTTCTCAGACAGACAATATGCTTAGCTGTCTTCTAACTGCCTCTAATAACGTTTAACGATTCAGCTGTATAGATCCCAGTGCCGCACACCGATTGGCTGCTGGTTGGATCCCCGAGCCACATAGAGGCCGTACAGGAAATCCTATTACAGTAGCATGCTTATTTACTATATTTACAAAACACTGCTGTGCCGTCAGGGAGAAAAGTCCCATTCATAGAGCAGGTTCACTCTAGATTGTACTTTAGTAGCGGGTCACATACACGCTGCACTATGTATATAAACCCTTGTGTCCAGCCCCCCCCCCCGTTTCACACTGTCCCGTAGATGGTATGATGGATGACGGACAGATGGACGGTTTCATGATGCATCCTGTGTCTTGCACTTATTCTCTGTCTGTGTTACGGCCTAATTGTTAGTTGTCTGCAGGGTTGCAGTGGGACTGAATTTCAGCCTGGGAATGTCACCTCCCAGACCAGCCCAGGCGGGGGGGTGCTTGGGTCCCAGCAAATCCTGCCGATTCTCCTGATCAGCCACTCTGACGCTGCTTGTCTATCGTCGCTGTGTCTCCAATAGTAGCCATGCCGACAAAAACCTCCTCTGGCCTGAGCGATGTGGTAATAATGAGCCGAATTCTGATTCTTGACTGGAAACGGCTAAATATTCTCAGTAGCTTTTATTGTAACAAGACTACAAGCCCACAGATGTCTGACACGTGGGCAGGGGGCAGCTGTGCAGTGTGGCAGAAGGTCGGACTCACCTGCATGTAGTCCACCGTGTCCCCCAAGGCTTTGAAGGCTGTGTACATCACTTCCCTCTTTCCTCCCCACTCCTGCATGACGCAGGAGTAGCGGCATCCACGTACCACCGCCACCACACGGGCCACCTCCTCTGTCTGCGCTCCCTCCGCCGTGTGGTAGTTGCCCTTCCACACCACGCTGCCCGTGTCCTCCGATCCCATCACCTCCTGGAAGATGTCCATCATGTAGGCGTCCTCGGGTCGGTTGCCGTCCACCACCAGCACCACCTTGAGGCCGGGGAAGGAGATGCGGCGCACACTGCGCAGGCACTTGCGCAGGTAGTCGGGGTCTTCCTGGTAGGCGGCGATGCAGAGGGCCACCGTGCGGCGCAGGTGCTGTGGCTGGATGGGGCTGCGCATGTGCCGGTGCTCCAGGTAGGCAAAGAGGCTCTGCAGGAAGAGGTGCAGGGCCAGGATGGCACCGTACAGCCCGAAGGAGAGGTAGTGCTGTTCCGTGTGGATGAACTGGTAGCCCGTCACGTAGGCCAGCAGAATCCCCAGAAGGACAACGGCGGCAAAGAGGGTGGTGCCCACGATCCGAAGGGCCGTCCCACAGCGAGAGGGCATCTAGCAGGAGTGAGGGACAGGGAGAGAAAAGGAGGAGTGAGAGAACCGGATGCAGGCTAGACAGAGAGTCAAGAAAAATGTGTCCTGCTCCTTGATTTGTTTGTCCTTGATATGAAACCACCAATCACCTGAAGTCAGGTTTCCTCCTCATATGTTACAGTTCCGGGAACCAAAACTCACCCAGCCCCCATGTCATCCAACAAGGAACTTATATTAAGCGTCCAAAACTTACCCAGAAAGTCCACCAAATTTTTCTCCAAAACATTTTTTTTTTTTACTTTTACTTTTAAATGTAAATAGTACGATAAAAATACTACAAATAAATATTCTAAATAATCTCCTCAAAGAAGCACCTAAAAAGGTCTTGGTAACATTTTGCAGGAGAAGTTCAGATCATAGCCTCACTGCTTGAGAAAAAAGTCCTGGATCTACGGACTGTTCCTATATTCATTTATGCCTCATTTCAGTAGGAAAGAGAACCTCAGAAACCAGGTTCGATCAAGGACAGGCGCACAGAGAGTGCAGAGCCAGAACTGGAGTCTCCTGTGGCCCGCTGGACCACAATTCCCATGTCTCCCTGCTGGCTGCATTTACACTAATGCATGTGTCTCCAGAGACCTAAGGGGACATGTACCGAAACAGTGCATAACACCGGCCATATCAAAGAACCTGGATAACTTTTAAGCATGAGTAAGAATGCAGTGATGAACAATCCAAAAAGGGTAAATACACGCTAAACCAGAAAACGGTATCAACAAATGCCTGAATTCTATCCATGGTTTTTTAAAGAATGTAATTTTTCAGTAAGCAGATGATAATTGAGTAATCGATCGGTTACTCACTGAGTATTACCAATCAAGTGTGTGTGTGTGTGGCAGAAGGTTACATCTGAGCTTTTTAAAAGCAAGCAGATATTTGGACATAACTTTATGCCTCCTCCATGCCCTCCCCTTGTTCAGACAGTCCATAGCTATGACAGGTCAGTGCATTGCAACATCGAAAAGCCTGATCAATCTGAACCTCTGCATGCATTTACAGGTATATAACAGGTATATAAATGTTAACATGCTTTTGAATCACTCTGAGCTGGCTAGCTGACCCCCCCCCCCCCCCCCACCCCCCCCCCACACCCCCCCCCCCGGGAGGGG
>JAODJX010000020.1:24016115-24038785 GCA_026776945.1 Isichthys henryi | reverse complement strand
CAGACAGAGCAGTGCTACGGTGCTATCGGACACTCACACACCGCCTGTCCCTCCGGAACCCCCCTGCCACCCCCCCGCCACCCACGCATCCCCCCTCGGATCCCCCCACTGCCCGAGGCACGCGATGCATCAGCTAATCACTACAGCGGCGATGTGGACAGGGAATCTGGGCGACACAAGGTCAAGCTGGCCGGTGGCGCGGTGTAGGACCCGCAGAAGTATCTTTCTCGCTGGACAGAGACAGACGCACTCTGCTCTCCGTATCAAACTCCCAGCTTATAGCCGCATTTGGCTAAAAACTAAGTGACCTTTACAGAGGTGAAGGTGTTTCACGTGAGTTAGCGCATCCGCTAACTGACCAGGACTGATAACAAGCCTGGTGCTTCAGCAGGCTAAGGGTGAAGATGCATGGCTAGTTAGCTAGTTAGCTGTCCATTTAGCGCAGCCCCGGGGGGTTTCAGGTGTCTCTTCACCATTGTTGTTTATTCACTGGACCTGAACACTTCTTCACACCTTGTGACGGCACCGTGCAGTGCTCAGCGCGTGGATGCAGGGGATGTTCTGGGCGAAGACCAGAGCAGCTGAGACCCACATGTGTCCGGGCTTAGCCGCGCGAGGGAGGTTCGAGGAGGACATGGTGTGGTCATGGTGAAGGATACTCAAGAGCAAGCTCTGCTGAAGGACCTGGAGGTGCTTCTTCGTGGTGGCAGAGGTGTGGACACACGGGGTTTTAGAAGAGCATGACAGTCAGCTTCTAGATGCGCTTTAAAAACGTTAGACTTGTTTTCTGAAAAGAAATAGAACAGCCCTAGTCGCTGTGATACACTGGTCTAACTTTTTACCACTGAAAAAATTTTCATCTCCCATTAAATTAAATAAATAAGGTGAATTAAGGTTGCCTCATGACACTTGGTGATTTTACAGATTTTCAAAAAAAATTTCAAGATGATAACATCTGAAATCACGGTTTAGGTGTTTTCTGAGGGCAGGGTTGAACAAGCGAATGAGTTTTAAAGAAAAGAACTGGGAATTTTTCATTCATAGAGGGAGCAGAATTCATATGGCTGAATATCTGACTGAAGCAATTGCAGATATAAAGTCCCCAGATGGGGAACAGAACTGACTGCCCTGGAACTCGAACCAGAAATCTTCTGATCTTAATCACAATACTTCACTCTGAACAATGAACATCCATCCCTCCATCCTGTAACTGCTCACCCAGTACAGGGTTACTGGAAGGCTGAGGCTTCTCACAGGCTGCCTGGCATACCAGTCGGGGGACACCCTGGGCGGGATGCCAGTCCATCGCGGCACCACAGACACACAAGCGCACACTATGGGTGATTTAGAAACACCGGCCTGACTGATTGCCTGCCTTTGGCTGAGAGAGCAAACTAAAAGCAGGGAGACTATGCAACTTATCACGCTGTTTCTGTACCGCAGGAAGGAGAAATATACAGAAAGCCTACGGGGGAAAAAAATTAAGATGTCATGAAAGCAAGCAGCAGAGTCTTTAAACGTCACCAAAACATCAAGAAAGCGATTTTAAGATGGCAGTGGAAGAAAAAAAAATGTATACATGATGTCAATGCCTTTGAGCAGGCGGCTTGTGGGATTGTGGCCAGGGTTATTCCGCCGCCTTCGTTTCACGGACCGCATGCAGAGAAGTCAAATCGCAGCCATTTACTGTTTGCTGTGTGCTTAAACAGAAAAGGTCCCTGGAGTTACTAAAGAGTAAAATGAAAACGTCAGCGTCCCGAGCCAAAAGCTTTCATTGTTCCTCAAAAGAATGACTGACATGAGACGGTAGTTACTGTACATTTTAATTCAGTCACAGAGCACAGATTGAACTAGTTTCAGAGCTGCGGCGGATTAACAGGCCAGGGCAGAGAGAGAAAAGAAAATTTCTGCTTCATTCTTATCACGCATTTCCTCCCTGGAGATATTTGCATGCTGGCGGCTTAGGCAGGGCTCCGCAGGTGGCACGGCGAGGCACGGCTCTGGAGGGCCCGCGGGACATGAACCGTCCCGTCGCAGTGGGTGACACTCCCGATTCTGGAGAATCTGTGAGAAATGTGCCTGTACAACACCCCCCAATACCCCTCAGGCATGGTTTCATTTCATGCCCTAATCTTACACAGATATGAATATCAGACTTATGAACCAGCCAGTCATGCAAGCACATTTAGAGAGAAAGCAAGAGCTTCCATTCGGTTACGATTTCCCCGTTGCATGACACGCTCACTGCCGAATGTCTCAGAAAGCAAGCGGGGTACGAAGCCTAAAAAACAAAATGCTTTTCCTGCCCCTAAAATTTGGTTATCGCACTTAAACAGCTTCACAGAGTACACTGTCTGCTGTTATATTTTTTAAGGTGATTTTTTTTGTAATGAAAATGAGACACTTCTCTGATTCCACTCTCAAGCTCACATTTGCACGCGGTTCACTTTCATTAGGCAGTGACTGTTGAAATAGGCGGGTAGTTTGCCAAAAAGGGCTCATTATGCACTGGCTTCTTTGGCGCTGGTCTCCGGCCATCTTTAGAGGAAGGCCCGCTACTCCTCCTCCTCCTCCTCCTCCATTGTTGCCGTGGCCGGATCAGGGCAACACCACGATCTTCTTCTCCAGCTTCTGCTCTGGGAAAATGAAGCACCTCATAACGTGGTCCAGCTCCTCCAGGGCAAGCTGGGCGTGGAGCACGGCCACGTCGTCCGGATCCGCCCGCACCACCCACTTCAGGGCCCGGTACAGGTCCAGCAGAACATCTCCCAGGACCTGAAGACAAGGGGCGAGAGAAGCGGTGTCATCACAGAGATGAGGCTGCCGTGGACAGTGCAGAGTTTCCCCGTCAATCACAGGGTTCATCATCCAGCAGGACAGCCCAAGGAAACAGTGAATTTTTTTTTACAGTTTGGGAAAACTCATTTATATTCAAGAGAGAAGATACCTGATTGGCCGATGAGTCTTAGACAGTTTACCAGCCAAACTGGTAGCACTCATGAATATTAATGCATTTTCTCAAACCACACTGGAAAATAAAAATTCACAAGGAAACAGGAGGTTTCTGCAGCCGGGGGAGCTTTAAATGAAGCCTGGCGAGACTAAGAGGCCCCTCCTCTGATCAGCCGAGATACTTTATGGGTACAACCTGTAATCTTTGCTCCTCAAACCTTCGACAACATTCTCAAAGCAGCGTGCTTCACAGAGCCCATTCTGTACTGGAAAATTAACCAACATCCTTAGATTTCACAACAGGTGGAGCTCCAGGGTACAGGTAGTTATCGCTTTCCGATTTGTACCTTCCACGTCTGCGAATGCGCATCATACGTATTTTACGATGGTGCCTGATTTGTACAACTACGTTTCACAGCCCAACCTGATCCCGTTAAATATCAGGTTTGTTTTACCTACTGTTTCAGAGTGATCAAAGTCATGAAAATAAAAGTTTAATAATATGTTTATGTTTACTTTATTTCTCAAAAAATTACAAAAATTTTTTTTTGGCTGGAACCAAAGTCATTTTTATAACATTTCAACAGGGAAAATACCTCCCACTTTAGCAGTTCTTGATTAATGAGCGATATTTTTCAATGAATTAGCTCATAAATTTGAGAACTACCTCTTCTGACCGGGAACATGTAAACACACCCCTATCCCATCGCCTGACCACAAAAACTGTCCCACAGCCTTCACTTATTGTACCATTTATGATCGTTCATTTGCATTTTAACTGAGACTTCCTGGACAATATTTCCATCCGTTCCTTTAAAGTGGTCATGGAATTATCTTCAGCCTTCCCCAATACCGGAATTTTATTTTATTTTTTCGTCTAATCATACATAATATGGTAAAGCTGGAGTGTAACTTGCTTTTGAAAATGTGCTATACTATATAAAAACAGCTGTGTTCAAATTAACATCCAGGATCCAGCAAAGTCCCCCACATGACCTAAATAAGTCACAATATCTGCAAATGTGGCCTAATTCCTTAATCTGACATATATTTACCAAGAAGGAACTATTAAAATCATGCCGAGAGGGGAAGCTACACAGACCACAGATTCATTCCCTCTCAAAGCCACAGCAAAGACCTTCTCAGCTCTGGATCCACTGACAACTGGAAGCAGCCGTCTAATTAAAGGGAGACATGAGTGGAGTCAAACACTCACATGCCATGAAGTCTTCTGTCCTGAGAAGCTGAAAAGAGGATGAAAGTACAAGATACGGATGTCCTGGTCCAATCAGATCCATTCAATATTCATATCGGCCAATTCCGTGTCCTGATCCGATCTTTTAATAAATATTTTAAGGTACATACACATATAACAGGTGTCGGTCCATTCTTTGTCTGGGTAAGTCTTGCGATATTACATTGTCCTTATGATGTTTCTGCTAGTGCCTAATTAGATCTGTTGTATTAAACGACACTCTGTCAGTGCTTCCTCTCCAAAGGACGACACTGCAAACACTGCGGGAAGCTGATGGGCTGCTTTCAGTTTCCAATTTAAAGAATTTCAACTCAGTCAATGTTTCGATAATAAATAGCTTCAAGTCATGTGCCTAAGGCGAACTGCAGCGCGTGACAGGACCGTACGATCTGTGCAACTCCTGTAAATTAGGCAGATGCAGGAAATTAAATAGATCGGGCTTTGGATCAGACTGCGGTAGCCGATACCGATCAATTAAAAAATGCCCGGATCAGCCCCAATTCTGATCTTTGATAATGGTTTGGGACGTTAATGGTAAAAGACCAGAGAAGTTCAGTGACACCAAGTCCAAAGGGAAACTCCCAATAAGGAAAGAGCTGAGGCTGCAGCCCCCTATAAGGAAACCGACGGGAATGGGGCCGGAATTCCCCCAACTTCCATGCCAGCTTTGCCACCAGCACGGAGATCCCAGTCTTTCCCAAGGAACCAAGAATTTTCCCTCCACGTTGCCATGCATCTCTTTTGTTCCTCCCACCGGACTTCCTTTTACTTGGCCAGACACCCAATGTTAGAGAGTTCAGGAGGAGGGGGTGGGACTCTGGCAATGCGAGTGTACCATGCTGAATTCCGATTGGATGGAGCTCCATAAAGACTTCTGACCTGTCCAATTGTGCAACTGACCAATCAGCAACAGGACTCAATTAGGACACACACCCGTCGGCTAACAGCACATCGCTATGTTGCCCAACTACTGACACCAAATCGACCTCCTTTTAGCTTGCAGTCCTACCTGCACTCCTAACCAAAAGGCATGCAAGACTCTGCTGACAGAAAAGTAGTCATTCTCCTGAACTTCCTTCTACCCTGCAGTAACTTGCCCATTCTCCCACGCTCAACAAGCTGACACAGCTGCCAAAGTCTACAAATACATGTATGAGGCAGAGGGGGCAGCGGCAGGATGTGGCAGAATACCGATGACTGGGACGACACCCACGGTCACCTGCTTCCGGGTAATGCAATAACCCCCAACCTGCTGAGGCAATGCTATGATCCTGAACTCCTCCAACGGCCACCCATAGCCTCGAGAGGTAAGTTCACAAACCAAAATGAAGGGATGCACTGTGTAAAAACAGCACTACATCCATGTGTCTACAACGATGCACAACACTGATGCAACAGGAGCAAAGGATTGTGGGATATGAAGGCCTGTTCTGATCACAGCTGATTCTAGTGGGAGGGGCACTAAGCGAATTGGGCTGTGGGAAATGCTGCTGTGGGGTTTGTGAACTGGGGAAGAGTTCCTCGACTGGGGAGAGTCGTTCCAGGGTGGTATGGGAATATTTCATCCTAATTACAGGAAGACTTTACAGTTCCACTTTTACCTTTCTGTTAAATTCCAGTTCACACTACAAATCCAGCCTTCAAATGTATAATCGTCTCTAGTCTCCACTCATACCCACTGCTGATCAGCTTGTGGCTTTCCCTCCAGGACGCGGCCGACAAGGAGCAGAAGCGGGCAGCGGATGTGGGTCACATTAATGGAGTTCATTCCGGTCCAGTCTCAGCGGAATTTTTTGTAAAAATTACAAGAAAATTTTTTTTTTTGATCTTATGAAATTGTGATGGACTAGCGTCTCCTGAAAGAGTTGCCCTACATCGTGTGAACTGATGGGGTAGGTTCAAGGGCAGATTAACTTATCTGGGAGCCCTGGGCTGATATCAGCACTCAGGTGATGCCGATTTAACTAACCGTCCCACTCTTCCTGAGGCGGGTGGGGCCCTCATATTTGCCGAGGCCCTAGGCTCTAGCCAAGGACGGCCTATGCATGAATCCACCCCTGGGTGCAATTTCACAGTGAACCTGACTGAATATGCAGTTCTTGACAGCAGATGGATGTATACCTCAAATATTTCTTTGACTTTGAGTTTTTTGCACTGTGGAAAGAGAGAGGCAGGAGATCACCTAGGCAACCCTGAGGCATGTCAGGGAAGTCAACCGAATCAGCTAGGAACCAAAGAGCAAATTTACAAAACTCAGTCCATAGTAGGGCTGCATGATATCACATCGCAACATAATCGTGATTATATGACACATGCTCAATAATCACTTTTAAGAGAGGAGACATTACAGATGGACAAGGTGTGGAGGTACTTTTTGCAGACGGACTCATTTGTGAAATAAGAATATGTTTGGAAGTTTAATGAAAGTTCTTTGCTGGATTACAAGAGGACTGAATGAGGTTCCCAATACTGTAACATATGATGAGGAAGCCTGACTTCATGTCATTGGCGGCCTCATCTCAGCAACAACAAAAAAATGGACTGCGTGAATTTTGGAAATTTGCTCTTCAAAGCTCTTGTGTGGAACGTGGCACCTGACCTGCGTGGTCTTCTCACTCAGGCCTCGCAGGAGCACAGTGATGACGTGGACGGCAGCCCTGCGTACTTCATTCTCCTTCTCGGTCTTTATCAGAGCGGTGAGGCAGGAGCTGAGCTGGACATAGAGGGAGGGAGACAAACGGGTCACTGGCTGAAGGGTCGGGCAGCGTGAGCCGCAAGGTCACCTAATCGGAGATCGACCAGGGTAGATTAGAATGTTGCTGACCGCTCCACTCGTGAATAACCACTGTCACTAATCAAGGGAGCAGTCGACAGAAACTCGCGGCAAACAGGAAGTCTTGACGAGGCAACTTTATTTTAAAGCAACCACCTCCGCCCAACGAATCACAAACGCAGCATGTTTAATTCCGCGGCTCCGGGTTCTGACTATCGACTCTGACTGAAGTATATTTGTGCGTGATGGGGGGGTGGGGCACAGATGAAAAAGATGTGCCTGAAAAGCTGATTGCAGCACCAGCAATGGGGGAGGGGGGTCTGAAGATTGCGTGGTTGTGGAGCAGCAGCTGACTGCAACATGGAGGAGACTCAGGCAGTCGAGATGTTCTCACTCCCACAGAAACTCAGAGGACGTTTTCTCTTCAACCTCACTTTAGTTCTGCATGTGACCTCACCCACACCCCAGAGTCCTGGCAAGTGATGTGAAACTCAGAGGATTAGGATGAGGAGACTGTGATCAGAAGGTTGCCGGTTCAAATCCCAGTGATTTCATCACTGGGACCGCTGAGCGAAGCCCATAACCACCCAATTGCGCTTGACTAATGTGACAAGGCTGGCCCCTCACTATGAATTATGGTCCCGCTTACGCCCCCCCACCAACAAAAATCCCACAATCACCCCTGGTTTGGATGCTAGGTGAGACAGCACCTAGGTCAGGACAAAGTTACGCGTGGCGCCCTGAAAGGCTTGTGGTCTACTGACTACTCAACAGTATTACATGTAAAATACCAGCAGGAGATCATGCTCTCTATTCTGGAGGAATTTCACAGCAACAAAAAAAGAAAACAAAAATAAAACTATCACCTAACATAACCTGGTAGGTAAGTAGGCACAGATGTCATCTATGATAGCAATCTAGGCGTGTCAAATTAATGCATTTTCAAATGAAGCAATGACATTGCACAGAAATCTTAAATATTAATGTACAGAGACAGACCGTAGGAAGGGGCCACTGAGCAGCCAATAAACAGGGTCAGTGGTGATTAACGGGCTGACGGATTGGCTGACTGTCAATGGTCCCGCCTCTCACCTCCTGGGCCAATGGGCCCAAAGAGAAGTGCAGCCTCTGGCAGAGCTCCCCCAGGTTGGACAGGCTGCTGGTGCGGACCGCGCTGTCTGTGTCCCTCGTGCCCTGCAGAAAGGCTCCAATCAGGGGCTGGCCATGGTGAGGAGCCAGGTCACCTGAAGAGAGAGAGGGAAGGGTGGTCAGTCTCACGTATAGAAGGCCATCATCTCCCTGTTTACCCGAAAGGCACTGCTAATGCTAATGCTAATACTAATTAATGCTAATGCTATTTCGACTTCCGGGGGCCAGCAAAACTCTGGATCTGCTGGCACGAATCAAACAGCTACGGTAGAACGTGAGGGGTCAAGTATGTGACCGGGAGGCTTTGGGTTTAAATCTCAGTAGTGCAACTCGAAGCGCTGCCCTTAAAATAATTCAGTGACACATCCGGGACGGTTAATGGGTTAAGGGGAAAAATAATTAGCCTGTTCAGATCCCAGTGGATACCCGCTGAGTGTCGCCGTGGCGACCGTTAGCAGGCTGGAGGGGCGGGGGCGATGTGACAGACGGCGCAGATGGGGAGGGCAGAGCCCAATGGGGTGGCCATGCCCCCCTCCCCCCCATCCCGATGTGATGTGGACTCTGGGGGCACGTGTGTGCCGGTCTGTGCGAGTGTGAGGGCTGAGGATGACGGAGGCAGGATGATGCCTGGCTGCATGTCCATGACACGAGTAGCGGATTAATATGAGGTATTAATCTTTATTAATGTAATTAGTGTTTCGCGATACACCCCGCATGCGCCTTTCTGCACACGCACACTCCCTCTTTAGTTACCTCACCTTTTTATCATTTTTGTATTTTACTTTATGCTTGGTATTTTTAAGCTCTGCTTTTTAATGCTGTACGGTTACAGGTAAGCTTTTCCGTAACCATTTCCCTCGGAGGACTAACGTTTTACCTTATCTTATGAATATACCGTCATGTGTTTAGCAGAGAACAGGTGTGAGGTGTTAGTCACGAGGGGAGGAATTGAATTTTAAGGAAAGCTCAGAAGAGACCCCCTCCAAAACAAACAAATTAGTGCATGACACACAAGATTTCCCCCTCCCCTTCCCCAACCACGCTGTAGGGGCCCATGAAACAGCGGTATTGTCTCCCTGGTGACTCGGCGACTTTCAGAACTTTCGCAGAAATTCCCCACAGCACAGACATGCATCACATAATGTCACCCTCTAGTTTGGTGTTGCATCACCATAATGGCGCATTTCATGCTTTCCCAGGACACCTCATGTGATGCGTCACCTCACCACCGCATCGCTGACGGGCCGGTGAGCCACAGGACGACGTGAGCCGGCCCATGTCGCACCAACGCAGGCCCAATCTTGTGGTTTGTGGGCCGAGAACTGGACACCCACCCAGAGCGCGGCTGGCTCTCATCAGCACCTCGCCCACTTTCAGGCGCGTCTCCAGGGACCTCGGGGGCCCAGTGGAGGGGCCCAGATGGGGGCCGGACTGATATTCCTCCAGCAGCTTCTGCAGGATCCTATCTGGGAAGGCGTCAACTAGCTCAGCCAGACCTGAAGATGGGGAAAGTGAGGGAATGAGCGTCACCCCCAAAACCCTGCGGGGTGCAAACAAAATGGAGGACCGCGTCCTGGCAGCAGATCAAAGCCACCCGTCCTGCCAGGACACCTCCTTGAGGCTCATTCAGAAGGGAAAGTTTTCCCAAGGAGCCACGGTGACTCAAGATTAAACAGATCAGGGAGAGTGAGTCATATTACAAGGAAAGCCGGATGCCACAGATTCACTGCGACAGGATCTCTGTGCCTCCCGGCCGGCCTGTGAACAAGGGGCATGTCTGTGCAGGCTTAATTAATTAACATACAACAGGAGATGGCAAGCGAGGAGGCCAGCCTGCCCATCCTGCTCTCCACGAGAGACGCAGACTCTCAGGTATACAATAGATTACTGGGGTTCTTGGACTTGCACAGACTGTCATCCATCCATCCTTCCAGGATAGGCTTCATGGATGAATGGGCCAATAAGAAAGACTGATTGATTCATTCTACCCTCTCCTGTACATCATTTTTTGTCTTTTCACTTTTCATGTAACTTGTGTTTAATTGATATCAACGTAAACCTGACATACAATTAATATTTAAGAAGAAAAACAGCATAGGTAAGGAGCACTTTGCCTCCCCCTCAGAGGTGTGTACGCAAACACCGACCACACGTACTGTGTGTACGGCTGTTACTCTACCAACCTACACACTCAGCGAATTAAACAGTCACCACATGCCCTTAAACTTAGAAACTACAGGACTATGCAGAAATGCTAGCTGAAATGTATTCCATATTATTAATCTTTCGGAACCTTCCCTTGACTAAAATGGTGATTACTGTGTGGGTCAGTGGAATAGGTCACTGTGCTTGTAAGCAAAAGGTTACCGGTTCAAATCCCAGATGTTTTCAGAGAGTAAAGCTCTTAATTCTGATTTTCCAGGGACTGCTAGGTCCTGCTTTCCCAATAAATGTGCATCACTTCGGAAAAAGCAATGAAATTCAGCTGAATTAAGTTCCGCTTTGACACATGGAGTTCTCTGGATCCGTGTTTGCTGAGAAACAGCAGTAGAGATGAGTGGCCACTTGCCTGTTTATTTGTTTTAGTAACTGTTCTACTTTCGATTATCGCGCTGGACGCGCACCGATAGCTCTGGTATGGAGAAACTGCTTATGGATCGCAGAAGCTAATTTTGGGGAATCGGGGTTGATGAATTAGTGTCTATTTATGGAAAATGCATTCCTAAGAAAAGTGGACAGGCATATTTTATTTTCCTTTAAAAAACATGAATGTGCATAAAAACATGGATGTGGAGGGTTGGGTGTCTGACGTGTGGCTCAGCGCCTTAGGGTCCTGTGCCTGTGATCGGAAGGCTGGCAGTTCAAACCCCAGGGTCACAGAGTTATTTCACCATTGGGCCGCTGAGCGAGGCCTATAAATCACCCACTTACACCAGGTACTGTCTGACACTGGTGTCTCAATTGCATGTCACTTAGGATAAAACATCTGCTAAATAAACAAAGTGGAAATCTAAATAGGACTGGACTTCAGCAGTGAAACTGCAACGACTTGTCAAGCTGCGGCCTGGGGTCTATCCTGACCCCTTAGGTAACAGGTCAGCGGCCAACCAACATCTAACCCACCCATCTCCTATCTACAATCCCATTTGCTTACATTAACAGTCAAGATGAAGAAGGCGAACTTTAATCCAAGACTACATACTGCACAGCTGACGCCTCCTAATGGACTGCAAGGCAAACACCAACAAGTAGTCACACGGCAAATATATACCACCCATAAAGCACAACACTTAAATAACAGGCCTAGACGTTAAAGTATTGCGAAGGAACAACAGAACAGCAAAGTACGAGACAGACGCGATCCATCATTCCACAAATTAGATGAACGCCGCGACCACGAAGACACTTTTCAGTCTGTCTCGACCATATACATTTCAAACGCAGGATGTCTACATATGTAACGAGACCCAATGCGACACAATGAGACGCAACACAGCTGCAGCACTTCAAAGACACGGTCTCGTTAGCAAACATTAATCTGGGGCCTAGAGCGACACATCAGGGCTGTCATCCCGCCAGGCGCCGTTCAGATCTTACCTTGGATGGCTGACAGATACACAAAGGAGTCCTCGTGCTCCAAATTCTCCAGGAACAGCTGCAAAGAAGGACAGAAGGCAAAACACTTAAGGCTTGAGGCAAACGGATGTCACACTCTGGGTTTATTATGTATTTAATGCCAGAATTGGCTAAACAGCTAAATAACGTTATAACTCATGAGGGAAAATGACTCAAATTACTGTTGAATGTGGGACTGTTAGATGACAACCCCGACTGAGAGACAAGAAGGAATATTTGTGGCACAGAAGAACTCCGGGGGGGAGGCTATGTTATGATGTGCTGATAAGGCAGTGTGCTTTTGTCAAGACGGCCCTCCCTGTGTCCCAAGACAGCTCTCCCCCCATCCAAGCCTCAATAGTTATAAAATCCCAAAGGCTGTGTGCCAGGCAGGGGGGCTTCCAAGGGGGTACTAATAACAGGGAATATTAAATGAGACACTGGGGGGCTCTCCCCAACCTTTAAAGCTCACTCGTGAAAGCCCCCTACCCTTCACAGGCTACCACACAATCTGCCACACCCCAACATCATTGTAATCCCATTTAAAAAAAATTACTCATTCATTCCCTACCTTACCCAAGATCCCTTCTGCAATCACAGTCAAATTATCCTAGTTAAGCGCAATAAGGGTCAGTTAGAACATGCACACAGAAGAGCTCTGTAGATGACAGACGGCAAACGGCGCATGGAAGACACTTCAAGGGCAGTGCGGCAGAAAAACACGACGCTTGAGATGAAAGCACATGCCTGGCCTCCAGCTCAAGCCCAGCCACCCATAAGCACCGCTAGACACACATTAAAAATAACTATCAAAGAACCCGAGTCACAAGGCAGCCAGTGATCCTACATCACGTTGGCCCGCTGTGTCCTCCAAGCTGCCAGAAAGAGAGTTTTCCGGAATCTTCCCACATGCACAAAGCAGATTTCGGTCTCTGCTAGGCCTGCACCTTGTGCAAATGCTAAAATCAACATTGCTTATTCCGCAGATGCAACGTCATCCAGCACGGGCCGACAGAGTCAGCTGGGATGAGACCATAGTTACGTTTCGCTAAAACCTTTCTACTCAGTCACAGGAAACAAAACTTAGTAATATAAAAGATCATTCCTGCCATTGTTTTTTCATGAGCTCAGCATGCAGTCATGAGACAATCATAATGATTTTGGTCCATATCGTTCAGTCTCAATCCCTACCATCAGCACTTTTTCTTGAAAGCGCAGCACCTCTGGATCTCGCTCCCGGGTGGCCCGGGCCAGCGTCCGCAGAGCTGAGGCTCGGGTCGGAATGTCGGGGTCACATGCTTCCAGAAGGCACTCTGAGAAGGTCTGACTAGACAGTGGGACACGGGGCCCACTGGAGTTGGGTTGGTCCGACAGTGACACAGAATCTGGGGCAGCTGGGGCTCGGTGACCGGGCCTGGCACAGCCGTTGGGGTCAGAGGTCACGCCAGGGTCTTTCTGGGAGTCAGGGGCGGTGTGGCTAACAGATGTGGTAGCACACTTCTCCGTCGCGGCTTTGCTTCGGCTATTCTGACTTGCTGGCGTGTCCGTGCCTGCCTGAGGTCCATGCCGACGGGCAGCCTGGGTCACTGTGTCGGGACAGAAGGCCCCACGTGTGGCCAGCGCCACCCGCAGGTCAGAGGCCAGCTCACGGATGACCGGATCAGCGTGCCGCTGGCAGATGAGCTCCAGAGGCTGTAGCAGGCAGGAAGCGAGGGCGAGGTCGCTGGCACCGAGCTGTGGGGGACATGCACCAGCATCATCACATCTTGTTTAGCTGTATGCGCACTTGTACTTTGCAAAATGGCAATAAAGCTGAATCAAATCTAATCATATCTAACGCAATCGTCATGCATCACCTAGGGCATCGTAAATCAGACGCACAGATGATGTGACTCACAAAGGCTTCCGACGAGGCCCGGGAACGAGGCCGGCCTCTTGTCCAAACACCCCGAGGTATGGGGGTGACCTGCAGCACCCCCCCCGCATCACGCCCAGCCCCACCCTCAGCAGAAACCGCACAGCTAGATTAAACTCTCACACCATCTGGCCAAGATCCCAGAACTACAGCTTTAAAGCAGTGTGATCGTTCATCTCAACCTCAACGCAGATATCATGTGGAGAAGATTAAGAGGACTAATGAGAAGTACCATCATTCCCTCAAATGAAGCCATTTAGACAGGGAATCTGAAGGACACTTAATATCCAAGGACAAGGTCATACCACGACGTCCCTGCATTATATTTAGGGTACACAAGGGGGCAGTGTGTGGCTCAGTGGGTTGTACCTTTGTGGCTGTGATCAGCAGATTTAAATACTGTCTTTGAAAACACAGTTACATCTCTATTGGACCCCGATTAAGTCTCCCCAAAAACATTTCCAGGGGTGTCGGAGGAATGGCTGAAGCTGTTTCTCACCCATATAAATGTGTCTGTGTGTCAAAGGAGAGCATGATGGGATATGCAAAAACGTAAGAATTCCAATGTACTTGCACCATGCAAATGGAAATTTGTAGCAGGGGTGTGTCCCAGGTCAGCTATCAATCACGACCTAAGTGTGGTGTGACTGAAAGGTCTACGTGGGGAGATAAATGTTAGAAAGGTGTAGAAGCTCGTAGCGATCGTGTTGGGGCAGCTCAGGGCAACACACCCCAGCGGATGCAGGTTAACGAGCGAAGAGAGAGGCTCCATACGCACCATCACAGCCCCAGTCAGCATGGTGGCCACCAGGCCCATAGCCATGCTGAGCGTCTGGTCCTCCACAGTTCCCATGGAGCCTGGTGTCAGGCCTGAACAGGCCCTCTGCAGCACGGCCTCCACGAACCTCAGCACCTGGGGGAAGCATGAGACACACACACACACAGTGATACAGACACACACACAGTGATACAGACACACACAAACATACACAACATGAAAAAGTGTTTTTAACCTAGATGCTATGACATAAGACAGCAAATTCTGTCCTCAAATCCAGGTGGGCGCACACACACACACACACACACACACACACTGGCTGTGGAGTTATATCTGAAAACAGCACAAATAGGCCACAGAATTGTAAGGGATGTGTAACACAAAGCTACCAGCTCCCTCTGAGAGCTAAACTTACAGATGTAGAGGGCAATTAATGACAGACAAGACGTGTCTCAAGACAAGACGAATTAAGCAAAAGTCCAGACAAACCACACATTTCTAACCTTAATAGCGCACAACACTGACAGGTCTAATTCATAACGCCCTCATTCTCGTTAATAAGAGGCCAGACCTTTATCAGGCAGGTTATTTAAGATAACTCTGAAGATATTTAAATATTTCTACTTAAAAGAATCCTTTTATTAACACAGATAAGAAGCTCTTCAATAGGGTAACACATACCCTGTCATGTGACCCACAGTGCTGCACGCAGCCCTGCTTTTTAGAAAATCAGCTTTCTGCTGCATGAGGCTTTTACCCATAATACACCAGGCTAACTCATGTAGGGTAAAGGCTTTAGCGGTGAGCGTGGCCTCGCGTGTGGGTGGGGTGTTAGCACGGTGCTGCCTGCCGCCCTGCAGTCACTGGCTGGCTGACCTGCGCTGGCTTGCGGAGCAGCAGAATGTGGGGGATGCCCTGACACATTGCGGCCAGAACCTGCAGGAGCACCAGCTTCTGTGCCCGGGTCTCCGCCCGCCCCCACAGCAGCCGCTCCAGCGCCGTCAGCGTCACGGCTGACGTGCCCCCGCACTCGTCATCCTCCTCCTCTGCCCAGCTGGTGAGGTCCTGAAGGGCATTCGAAGAGCAGGACAAAACAGAGGTCAGCTTCACGGACCGAAAAAGATCAGCGCTGACTGTGTGAATGAAGCGCTCGGGGAGTGCGTGGCTCAGCGGGGCAGGATCGGAAGGTTAACGGTTCAAATCCCAGGGTCGGCATAACAAATTTACCGTCGGGCCCCGGAGCACGGCCCTTAACTCCCAAACGCCGCCGAGACAGGCTGACCCAGCTTTTTCAAAAATGTGCATGTCGTTTTGGATAAAAACCCCTGCTAAACAAATAAAATGCTAAAGAAACCCTACAGGTCACAGGAGTGGACAGATTGCAGGGATTCAGGATGATGTGACGTCAGAAAATGAAAAGGCGCGACTTCCATTCGCAGAGTACAGGCCCCAGGTCACCCCGACCCAGGCCCCGCCTCTGCTGCCTTCAGGGTTACCATTCTACAGTAAGTGGGCCAGCTGACAGAAATTCATCATCCAAGGGACACTTCAGTCACTCCCCTTCCCCCAAAAAAGAAACAAACATTTTTGATATAATTTTTTTCTTAACAGGCCACCAGCTAATATCAATCCATCCACCCATCCATTCATCCATCTTCTAACTGCAGATCCCAATCAGGTTTATGGAGCCTGGGTCCACTGTGCACACGATGCCAGTCCAATTAAAATATAAAAAATCCTTAAGGCCAGTACAATCTCAGTAACACATTATCACGTCGTAGCGCTTAAACAGGCGTTATGACAGCGTCTGTCGCCCAAAGCAAACGGTTCTAATGACACAAATAAGAATTAGCAAAATAATCCAAAATTAAACTGCTGACCTGAATTAAAAACACATAATTATAAGCTTTTCTGTCACAGAATCACTTCAAAAGTGAAGTTTCATCTTTGGCCCAGACTTGGCTTTTAATCGTATTTTAATACTAAATCGTACTTTAACTGAACTGAATATCACTTTAAACTGATTCCATATTTAAAGTTACCCTAGAGTGAGTTCATGGAGGGATTTAAAGCCTAATCAATGGATTATGCATAATTGACCTATTATATATAAGGCGGATTATCACAGGCCTGCCCGAGATTACACTCCACCATGTTCCCTCCTGCCTGTGTGCCACAACACTGGGACTGAACAAGCCCCAGTGGCCTGTGCTGCCAAGGAGAAACCTGGAACAGAAGAAGCAGCTCTGGAAGATGCCTGGATGGGTGGTATTCATATTTCACCTACAGCCTGTCATTAGAGTTTAATTACAGGCATTTGTATTAAACATGCAGAGAGCACGGTTCTCTCGAATCGGACCTCAAGAGACGTCAGGACGATGCACCGGTGCCAGACCCCTGTGATTTCAGGAGAAACAGATTCACTATTTCTGAAACCTGCATTCAAGGTGATGTAGTCACTGGGAAACATGCCTTTTACACTTAATTTCAAAGAAACAACTGATGACAGCTGCCTCTAATTTACACGCCATCCCAGAGGGTTTGTCCCAGTCCCGTCTGCAAAACTGATCGCGTCAGACACCCCGAGGGTGACGCCCTCTACGGTTCCTGAGAGCCCGTACGGGTCGCACACGCAGTCACACTGCAATTCTACCCACACTCAATAGGGGGCACCACCCCAGCGCTTCCTTCTGAGAAACAGGCTGCCCATATTTGTGCGAAAGGAATGGACTGTCCTCTGAAGTCAAGCCTATTCATGCACTGTTAGCGAGAAGAGAGTGAGTCATTTTTCATTATCAGAGAGACATTTATCTGTGCTCTAGATAATTTGGAAAAGGGAGTTTAGGCAAGGCAAGCACAGCCCTTAAGAGTCAGTGTAAATCACACTCTACATGTGACATGAAATCAGCCGATCTCCACATACTCTCCGGTTCGCTCTTCATGTACCATCAAAGTTTCATTCTGACGGTCAAGCCAATCTTAACTAAGTTGGCTGTACACCATCTCTGACTCATCATTCTGCACACATCCTTAGAACCTCGTTAAATTAAAAACCCTTTTCTCTTTTTTTATAAAAAAGCGCAGGTAGCTTGGAGTTTCGAACAGGGACGTCTGCAGGTTCACAATGCAAATTACATTTCCTTTCGCTTTTATCAAAAGCGACAGAAATTTTTGAGGAAGTAGAGTCAGACAGATTCCAGAGCAACTGGGAATTAAAGGCCTTGCTAAAGGGCCCAACAATGACATCACTCTGCCAGCCCAGGGATTTGAACTGGCGACCTACCGATTATAGGCCGAGCTTCCTAACTTATTGAGCCACACATCGCTCTAGCACCCAAACAAGGAACTTAACCTGAGATGCTATCCAGAGGTGGAGGTCCAGAAAGTAAAAAATCTTAACCAAGATTCTGTTTTAACCAACCAGTTGAGTATAAAGAGTCACAGTCACAGAGGACTGAACTCGTTGGTTGAAACAAAATCTTAGTCTGGATTTTTACTTTTGGAACCTGAAATGTCCACTTGTGCTGCGATGTGGTAGGAATGTCTGAAGGACAGCGCGAGCTAAGCAATGATAAAGCCGATATCACAACAGAGAAACACACATATGGAAACACACAAAAAAAAAATACTATTAGACATGGGTAGATGTAAGACAATACATATTATGCATATGCCAGCATAAGACAGAAGAGATTAAGCAATGCTACACAGGAAGGCTGGCTTTGACCTTCAGCTCAGACTTCATTTCAGTGGCCAGTACCTTCAGCATCTCCAGGAAGAAATCTCCAGGGAGATCACTGTCCTTCAGCTCACCCAGCAGCTGGACTAGGCAGTCCACCGACCACTGTTCCCCAGACACCTTCTCATAGAGAGCATCATCTTCATCACTGAGGGAGAGAGGAAGGGAGGGAGATCAGAGTGAGGTAGGGAAGGTGTGAGGGAGAGGCACCAGGCCTCAAACATCGGCCAGCGTGGTCCCACATATAACCATATCCTACTGGCCCAATCAAAACCACAGTGAGCTCGACTGGGTCATACATGTAGGTCATCACTGCTTTGGCAGCGGTGATCAAAAGGGGGCTGGCCAAATTCTGCACTGACCAATGAAACTGCCTGATTACTTCACTGCCGCATTTGTATTGGCTGACACCAATTATGCATTTGCACAGGGAGGAACAGCTGGTAGCCGGCCTGTCGGTTAAGGCAGCTAACAGTAACCGAGGACATGTTGTAAATGAGGTGGTCTTACTCATTTTGCCATCGTACACGTTTGTCATTATTTTAGCCTACAATTTTGTCATTAAATTATCCATCGAAATGAAGATTTTTCAGTAGCTCAACCACAAACATTGATCAATTTAACCCTCAGTTTTCCCTACAAAAAACCAACTGAATTAGGCACCAAAATATCTTAACTATTAACGAGAATGAGTTTACATGACATTCTTTGGGATCACAATAAAACAGTCTGACCTACCCTGGGCCAATTTTCGATTTTTACCTCTCGGTACACATTACAGCAGCCATCACTCACAACCCAGACGAGTAACATCACACCTGTCCGTCGCTTTTTGCGTGAGCTTAGTTCCGCCCTCACTTCCGGGTGTGAACTCAAACCCTGGAGCCAGGACACCTCCTGGACCGCTGAGGCGCCGAAGGCATTTCAGGGCATCTGGAGGTTTGAGGTGCGACAGGTACCAGAGAAGGATCTCCTGGCAAGGAGCTCTGCAGATCAGACAGAGCAGGCCGTCACTGTACGTCCATGGCGACACCAACCGCAGTGCTGAGCACACATCCTGACTCTCAATGATTTTAGGCTGAAACTGAAACCATCCATCCATCCATTATCACGTCAGCATCCCTATGGAGCCGATACCAAGCAGCAGAGAGCGAGGGTGAAACTCTGTATGGGACGCCGGTCCTTCTCAGGCCACACGCATCACAAAGCACAGGCCATTTACAGATACTAATTAACCTGATTGGATGTCTTTGGACTGCAGCAGGAAACCCAAGTGACACAGGAAGAGCATGAAAACTGCATGCGCTCTGGAGGTGGGAGTCGAACCCCTAACCCTGGAGGTGTGAGGAAACGGCACCAACCACTCAGCCATAAAACATGGACCATAAATAATTTAATTGATGACCTTTGATTTCTGACCAATCACATGAAATTCAAATATATAATTATATATCTTATAAAAGCTTTCTAATATGACAGTAAACCTGAGTAAGTTTCTATACTGTGAGGAACATTTTATACCATTTCCCCAGCAATAGTAACCGCACCTATGTACACCCGACCGTCTGCTGTGAGAAAAAATAGAAGCGTTTTGCCCATTATTCATACATATCCACCAAAAGCCAGAATAAAAACCAAACCTCACAATTCCGAGAGGCAGGTTTGCATTTCGCCTAGTGTAGTAACTTTTTGTGACCAACAGGGGTCCCCAAAACTTAGCCCGCCCCCCCATAAATCCATGGTTTGAGTGAGGGGTGAACACCATTGCTGAGTCCTAAGAGTTCCACTTTTTTCTATTACTGTCATTTCAATTTTCGTTAATAATATCATTGACAGTATTATTAATATCATTATGACTAATATCAAATTAAAGAAAAAGAAAAATTCAAAGTTAATTGTCAGGGACAAAAACTGACCGCAAGTGGGAGACATTCTGCATGGTGAAACAGTACAGACTGAAGAGGACAGGAATCCCCTCTTCCAGGGACGTCAATAGGGCTGGAACCGGCCTGTTCCCAACCACACAGATCTGAGTACAGATGGGGAGGGGCATGGTTAGTGCCTGTCAGTGCTGGAAGAGGCAATCTGCAATAAGGGGTTAAACTGAGCGACATTCTGGGTGTTTAAGCTGCCCCTCCGGACTGCTGGGGGAGGGGGGGTAATCTTTAATAAAACATGTATTTCATATGATAAGTCTTAGACCTCTCAACAAACCATCTGAACAAACCATTCCAGAGCAGCGACTGGGGAAGATTACGCATGGAGGCGGGACGTACACGATTAGGACGACATTTCAAAAGGTGTCTGACGTGGCGTATTACGCCCAGAATAACACAGCTAGGAAGCACCTTCCCGAGACGTGAGGAGGGGGGCGAGGACCAGGCTGGGGCTGAATAGCAGACCCCCTCAGGCCTACAGTGGAGGTTTCTGCCAGAGGCTTGTTTGCTCATGCATGCGACACGTTTGGTAGCATGGAACGTTCTGGATTAGGAAGACGCAACACAAGTACAACTGAAACAGGCCAAGTTACCGAGCAACAGCGTCTGTCCCACAATACACTGCACAGTACCTTGTTACCACCCCACTTCTCTACTCTATCAATAATGATTTTACTATACTGTCGTCTACTGGCATCCTTATCACCACTGCACATATTAATTACTACTTACAGTTTACTCATTCGTACATCGCACTGATTTGTCTTGTGTTGCACTGTTGTTTGTCTGTCTTGTCTTATACAGAGGCTCCCCAGGTTACGAAGGTCTATTCTACAATATTTTAACTTTATGAGGGTATGATTCTTCAATAAATTACATGATATTCAACACTGTATTATAAAATAGCCTTTGTGTTAATGATTTTGCCCAATTGTAGGCTAATGTAAGTGTTTTAAGGTAGGCTAGACTATGGCTTTGATGTAGGTTAGGTGTATCGCATTGCATTTTTATCTTAACATATATTAGTCTTACGATAGGGTTACGTTGCAATACACCTATCATAACCGGGAGAGTCTCGGTATTGCACTGCCCTATACTGCACTACTCTTTGTCGTGCACTACTGTTCATCTTAAAGACTCACTTCATTGGCTCTAGCAGAAGATACTCAAATGTCAGCACCTTGAGCGGCTGAAGAGACAGAGCCACAGGGTGCACACACCCGACAGGCGGTACGCGATTTGGGTGGCACCCACCTTGTAAACATCCTCGACACAGCGTGTCAGCTCCTCTTCTTCCACAGAGGCAGGCCGTCCGGCTAACACACAGGGGAAAAAAAGGCACGCTCATTGGCTGAAACCTAAACAAGCAGGAGTGTTCATTGGCTGAAACCTAAACAAGCATGCGTGCTTATTGGCCAGGATCTCCACAGACGTCTAAACAACCTGTGCATGCATATATGTATGGGCGGGTCTGAATTTACCATACTGAAAAGTAAACCTGTTACTTTTTTAGCTTGTGGGAACATTCTGCAGGTCCCCACAATATAAACCTCAATTTTATTAAAACCTGTGACTGCAATCAAAAAACTAAAAATGCCAGAAGTCTTGAGTTTTTTTTGACTAGTCATGGTTAAGGTGAGGGCTGGGTGGGGGTTAAGGTGGACCAAATCAACCCTAGCTGGGGTTAGGGTTATGGTTATGATTAAAATTAAAATTATGCTCTACAAATGAATGGAGAGTCCCCATAAAGATATAGAAACCCAATGTACGTGTGTGTGTGCGTGTGTGTGCAATTTATTTATTCAGGACTAAACCTCAAGTACCTTTTCAATAAATGTCACTGATCATTAATTTATTTGCTCTGCTTATAATGGATGGAAAAAACTAGCATTTTTAAATACTCAGGGTAGTTGCTGATCACTGTTGCTGAACAGTATAATTCAGCTGTATTCTGCACAAAACAAGGTCCTGTAAGGGGAACGCCAGTGTCCTCAAAGAAAGGGCTCACGGTGTATTCTGCACAAAACAAGGTCCTGTAAGGGGAACGCCAGTGTCCTCAAAGAAAGGGCTCACGCTGTATTCTGCATGCCGCAGTATCACTCTCAGTGCTCTGCTTGCCTCGGGCAGCTGACGTCTGACAAACTGCACACTGCAGAAAACCACCAGATCTCTGGTTCACATGGTGAGTGAGTTCTTACAGCTAACTCGGGACGTTATTTCCCATTAGATGGGAAAAAAACAATATGCAAAATGTATTTATTAGGAATGCACCGACTGAGTGGGGCCAATACCGCGCTCATATACTCATACTCGAAAAATTGTCCGATACCAAGGACCGATACCATTTAATTGCAACATTACGTTAAAACTTAAAGTCACGGCATTTTGTCAGAATGCAGGGTCTATTCTGCTAAATTGTCAAGAGGAGGAAGGGACCGCATGCCACTTAACACGAGCAATTTCATCAAACGACATACATGAAGTACAAACCGGATTCCAAAAAAGTTGGGACACTATACAAATCGTGAATAAAAACTGAATGCAATGATGTGGAGGT
>JAODJX010000020.1:23967377-23985450 GCA_026776945.1 Isichthys henryi | reverse complement strand
CCGATGCCTCGTCGAGCTGCCTTGGTCCCGCTTCCGATGCCTCGTGGTCGCCTGCGGGTTCCCCCACTCCAGCGCGTCGGGGGACGTCGTCTTGGCCAGCTGTGGCCTTGCCGTTGCCTGCTGCGGCTCCCCCTCCCTCCTTGCCTTCACCGGTGTCCCCCTCAGCTCCCTCATCGCCTCCCCTGGTGCCCCCTCCAACCTCCTCCTCATCCCCTTTCCCTGTGCCTCGCCCTGCCTCCTCACCCCCTCCAAGGTCCCCTCCTGCTCCCCCTCCGGCTGCTGCCTGTTGCCAGCCATGGCTCCCTCAGGCTCCCTTTAGTCCCCCATCCTTTCCTCCTAGGTCTCCCGTCTCTGTCCCTCCTATGTTTATTCCTCGTCCCTTTGATCCTCCTGCTTCCGCTCCTCGACCCTCTGTGGCTCCCACGTTCACTCTTTCACTCTCACACTTTCATTCTGCCTGTTCCCTCCATGTCCCCTTTCCTCATCTGTCTGTTGGCGTACCCTGTTTTGTGTCTGGTCTTGTCCTGCTTCCTGTCCCTGTTCTGTGTTTCAGTTCTGTTCCCTGTTCCCCATTAATGGTCTTGTTCTTGTCTTCCAGGTCCCATCTCCCCGGTCTCGTCTTGTCCGTCGCCTCCCCTGAGGCGCGTCCGGAGTGTGTGCCTTTGGGGGGGAGTTCTGTCATGCCCAGCTCGTACGATCCTCGTGTGTGCCACACCCCCTGATTATCCACGTGTGCTTCCCCAATCATGCCCAGCTGTGCCCTGTTATTTTGCCCTGTCTTTTTCTATATCAGTCCATGTCTTACTCTGTCCGATGTCCGTCACTGATGTTACTAATGCCGTGATGTCCTGTTCTTCCCGTAACCGTCTCCCCTATAATAAATATCCAGTTTTCCCCATCTTTTGCCTGCCTGCCTCGTCCTTCCCTGCATCCTGCCCACCTGCCTGCCCGTCCTCACCCACAGCTCGTGACAGTAATATGACTGCATTTGGGAAAAAAAAACCCAAAACGTTAATAACACAACCGCATCATATACTGTGCTTCGATTTCTGAAATCATAACAGGCAGAGAAAGTCAGTGCGCATGCGTCATTCTCCTCCCACCAATTCGTGCTGCTGGAGGTCCTTCTGGTTTAAAAGTAGGTAAGTCCGTCAATCTTCATTAGTTCTGTTAAATTAAATGACTGACTTTTAAATGGAAAATGCTGTGGTTTGAGGATGTTGCTTAGTGAAAGAAAAAAATGCAGCTTTGTCTTTTAAACTTTTATACTTAAACATTTGAACGTAGTATTTCAAAACCTATTGCTAGTTATGTGGCTAGTCAACTCTTATGTCTAACACGAAGTCGTGTAGCTTTATAAGAAATGTTGGGTTTGGGCTAGATTATTTTGTAAATTAATAAATGAGTGCATTTCAATTCGTATTTAATTTACTTGAAATTTTCCAAAGCTAAAATGTTTGGCCGATTTCAAGGCATTTATTTAGCATACGATTTTAAATGCGATGTCCATCGTAATCACATTAAAATAAGCAATAAATTCAATAGACGTGTTAGGCCTATAAGATACAAACGTTTGAATTCTTTGTTTTGAGTTAGGAGTTCCCGTAAGTGAGCTCTAATGAAGCGCTTGAGCGTGTTAGATAAACACAAGCATGTTTAACTCGGATCGCTAGAGTCCAAAATGATTTCGTTACCGCACGCGATTAATTTGGAAACTGTAACTGTAAGTTAGACGCAGAACTTACAATGAGCACATTTAAAATTTTTAACTTATGAATATATGATCTAAAACTGTCCTAAAAAACCAATGCGCATGCGTCATTCTCCTCGCACCATTTCCAGCCACAGCTAGGAAGGATAGCAGACCTTAGTAACTGTGTGTGTATGTATGATTGGGAATGTGAATCATTATTAACCTTGATTTTTTATTTTTTTTTTCCCTCAATTTTTTTCTTCTAGGTTTTAAAACAGAATACAGTAATCAGTAAGTCCCATTTACACCTCATTATAACTAGATCACCTCAGTACAATTGCTTAGAAAATGTAGTTGACAAATTTAGCTTTGTGAAAAAAAAAACTGAGCATGGGGAACATGTTTAGGTGCCGATCTCGTGGTTTAGGTTTGAGATCAATGAAATTGTATGCTGACCATCAGGCAATGCATAGACAGGACTAAAATTTCTATGTTGTGTTCCTCAAGTTCATATCTTCTGACATCACAGAACTCCCCCCAGGAATTGAAAAGTCTGAGCAGGAAGGCCCACAAAACGCCAATTCTACTGGACACATATTACTAGGTACATTGGGTTAATTAAGAGAGAAATTATTACTTAGGATTCATTTTTATTTTCTTGTTGTAACAACTTTACGTTTCTTTCTTCAGGAAATAATGCCATGACAGCAGACCTGTATGTGGTGTCGGTCGACAAACTCATTGTCAACAAATATCTGTTGTCATTTGCTGATGCCTTGGTGCTGTTTACCTGCTACTACACACTGAACATCAACTATCCAGTGGAAGTCTGAGTCAATTGGGAGTTTCCTCAAAGGTAAGTCTTTTTTTCCCAAAAGGTCCAGTTGAATTCTGTGCATTCTTTTGGAAGCTGTGTAGTTGTTTGTTTTAATATCTAAGGTTATTTGTCCCAAACTGGAGACTAATTTGCTTACTGTATTTTTTCCATTTCAATAGGCACATTTTCAAGATTAACCCTGATAAAGACACCAAAGTTCAAAGACCTTGCATCCCCACCCCATCTTGTCGAAGCTTTAATATGAGCCCGTATTTGTAAATCTTACAACTACTGACGCTCCGATTGATTGGCCACCGATCATGATCGGCCAATATTGGCTAAAAATAGCTTGATCGGCGAACTCCAAAAGCGCCGATCAAAAAAGCTGATCACTTGACGTAAATTACTTGCGCGACTTTTTCACACGTGCATGCACGGCGCACAGATAAACAGCAGCAGAGTGGAGCTTACCAGTGGCAACATGAGTTCTCCCGTCTGGAAGTTTTTCAAAGTGTCCGATAAAGACGTAAAGTTAGCCGTTTGCAATGTATGTCGTGATGAAATCCCTCGAGGTGGAAGCAAGCAACGGCATTTTAACACCACTAACATGATTAGGCATCTTAGAACACGCCATACAACTGAATATGCCGAGTATGAGAAACTAAACCAGCCGAAGCCAACAACATCCCCATCCCTCAACCAGCCGACTGTGAGTGATGCATTTAAACGACGTGAACAGGGATGAGCAGGGATAGTACGAGGTGGAAAGACATCACGTTCAGAATTACGGAATTCATTTGCCTCGACAAACAACCTCTATCCGTTGTGGAGGATAAAGGGTTCCGTCGCCTGCTAAGCTGCCTTAATCCACGATACGACCCCCCAGGCAGGAAATACCTAACTGATGTGTGACTCCCCATGCTGTACCAAACAGTGAACACAAACATTGACAGGTTTCTGAAGGATAGTGTATATATTAGCTTCACAAGCGATATATGGAGTGCAGACGCCTGTCCAATGTCCCTGCTAAGCTTAACAGCACACTTTATTGACTCAAACTTCGAAAGACACAACATTGTGCTACACTGTGTTCATCTGGTTGGTAACTATCTGCTTGGCCTCCTTGTTTCTCTGCCTTGTTATTTAGTAAGGATGGCATTGGCTTACAGTAGCTTACATTATTTTATTTTTTGGATCTGATGTAGTTGGTTCCTCAAATTCATCAGACGTTCATAATAACAGAAAAAAACACTTGCCATAGTTTTGTCCTTTGTGGCAGTAGCCAGTTTTGGTGTAACAAGTTTTACATTTTGCTGCCAATTATAAAATGTAATCAGTGTATTAAGAGGCTACATCCCATTAAGCTGATCTGATGTGTGTTGGTCTGCCTGACCCCTCTTTGTTTGGAATAATTTTAAGTTACTCTGCCTTATTTGGGAAAGATGGCCTACAGTAGCCTTAAGTTCTCATTTTCTAAAATAAACACTTGATGGTTGGTTCTTCAAGATCTTGACTGTAGCCTATTCCTACAGTTTTTTTTTCAATATAGTTAATTTAGAGTTAGTTTCATTTCTACAAATGGTGCAAACTCTGCTAGATTATAGATAAAAGATTCCCATTCCCCTGCCATTCTGTGATCGGCAATCCGCAGATCATGATCTGGTGATCGGTAATCGGTGATCGGCCCCAAAAATGCTGATCGGAGCATCTCTAATCTTTATCTACATTGTATGATTGTGCAGTTATAAGAAAAAGTCAGTTTTTAATTTTACTGCAAGCTGTAGAAGAGCAGCTGTGCATGCAACAAATAAAATCTTGAATCTTGAAATGAGCCAAAGGTCTATATTCACATGACTGTATGGGATTATCAAGGATAGAGCATCAGCATGCGGTAAGTGGGGTAGAATCGGGTACACCCTCACATTGTAGTGGTAGGGCAGCGGCGTCTCCGTATAGTGAACCCTGAAGTTCTCGTACTGCCCTCCTCTCCAGAAAGTCTCCATCTCATAGTCGTAATAGGAGTCTGCATAAGGGTCGCTGCTGTGGAGCGGGCAGAGAGGAAATGTCAACATGTCTGAGGGATAAGTTCTGGGGGCTTGGTGGGAGACCGGGGGGAGGGTCAGTGTGCTTACCCATAGCCAGGCTCCCTGAACTCCACGTCTCTGAAGGGGGGAGAGAGGAAACAGACAAACCATCAGCAAAACAGCGACGGCCGTCCCACAGCGGCTAAGGACAGAATCTCAGAACCGGAAGGCTGTCGGATCGAGTCTCGAGTGAAGCAGTTCAGCCAGTAACAGCTCAAGTAAAGCGTCCAGTTGTATAAATACTAAAATATGTTAGAGGCTTCGGGTAACAGCACCAGCTAAGTGGGCCAAAGAGGAGCTGAAAGGCAGAGGTGCCAAATGGGACGGGGCGGGGCTGGGGGGGGTAGCAGGCCGGCCAGCAAACTCACCCTGGCTCCCTGATCTCTCTGGTGATGCGGTAGCTGCTGCGCTCCCTGAAGAACTCATTCTCTTTGTCAAACTCCCGCTCATCCTCGCCGATAGTCACGTTGAAGCGCTTTTCCTCGAAATCGGGCTCCTGCTCTTTGCGTATTGTGGCCTTTTTCAGCACCTGGGGGGATGGGGGGGGAGGGTCAGCCCTTAGGTGCGAGCCCTCCCTTTGTCTGGAATGCTAAGGTCTGCAGTCCCAAGGCTGCCTTAAAGCCTCTTTCAGGATACTAGAAGAGCGCCTCTAATGGCAACTCAGAAGGTTCACGGTTTCACCTGCAGGAGGCGCTCTGCTGTCGTAGTTTTCATTGAATCAATTACCTGAAATGCCCCGTGGTACAGATGTATACAGACAGAAATTTCTGTGCGTAATGGTGTCAACTGAGCACTGATGTGTGCATGTTAAATAAATAAGCAAGATAGAAAATTGCACAGTCAGCCACTAGGGGGCAGATGGCTGGACTGTGCTGGAAGGGGTGGGGTGCTGGGGGTGTACCTCCTTGGCGTGTCGGAGCCCCCTCTCCCAGGCACTCTCTACCGGGGGCTCGGCTGGTAATGGTGGTGGCGGCAATTCTTCGAGAGCGGGACCCCCCTGGAGGTGGGAACACGCAATAACACTGATGCGAACACAATAATATCCATATGTTGAAATGTGTCCAAAAACGGAGCCCCCGTTTAAGAGGGACAGGGAGGGGTGGCTGGGGGTGGGCAGACTGCCTACCCAGGGGTTGGCGGGCATGAGGGGGTGGGGGCCTCCTGGGGGCCCCCCGTTGGGTGAGAAGGGGTCCGGCTTGGCGATGAGAGAGTAGTTGCCCTTGTCATTCACTCCCGGGTGGATAAATCTGCAGTTCATGCCCCACGTGCAGTTACCTGCGAAAAGAGTAAGACGTTAAAAAGACACACACAGGTGCCAATACCCTGAGGGTGTAAATCAGGGCCCGTCATAAATTCTCATCCATGTCTCTACACAGGTGACATACGCCTCCAATTTAACGGTCTACCAAAAAGACGTGGGCAAAAACTTGTTCATAAAATTTTTACAGAAAACTTCAGGTGATGCCTTTCTGAAAGAGCGGGAAAAAAATAATTCCCACCACAGTATAGAGCATGTGCAGTATAATGGCTCCCCCTGCTGGATACAGGCGACAATGACAACACAGAACAGAATAACTATAAAAACATTAAAAAAACTGACCCATACCCAGCCAGAAACACAATATTTTCTCGGTGCCCATTAGGCTCAGGTTGGGTCGCAGACCTCTAGCTACAGTCATTGCTGATAAGAACGGCACTTAAGCGCTAGTCCATAGGCACCATTAGGGGGCGCTGTTCTGTACAGGACTCATAATCGGCACCTCCAGAGCTACAATCCATCCACTTCCATGGATGCTCTGTTCTTTTGCCTTGCGGAATAAAATTAAAATGGTTACAGTGGTGTTTACTGCCGCCTAAAATGAGAAATTATTTTCAATTATGCCTACTTCCTAACATGACCAAAAGGGTTAGCAGAAGGGCCCCCTCATAGCGTTGAATTACAGGCTTTTGCCACCCAGCAAGTATAACGGCAGAAATTGGTACCAGCGCAGCCACTCAATTAGCCTGCCTGATCTGCTGACTGAATGAACAACTTAAGATTAATTAAGACCACTTTCAACAAATTACATTAAGACATGATTTCATTCTCCAGTTCAGTTCAACCGAATAATTATTTACCAACACTGAAAAATGACCACGTTTCGACATCTTGTCTTGCCCCTTTAAAACACAGTACAGATCATCACATTTAATAAATAGGCAGCCCTTTGATACCCTTGAACAATTAAGCAAAAGGACTGACCTGTTACAAGTTCAATAACCTATTTGTTAAAGCTGCGTAAATTATGAAGGGAACAGAGTTTACTAGCACAAATACGGTCATGCTTTGCTTAACGATGACGATACGTTACGACGGGTAAATGCATTGCTAGGGGATTTCGTCCTTGCACAAACATCACAAAGTGTGCTAAACTGAACAGCTCACTGCACACCGAGGCTATATGGTACAGTATGGTCCAGTAACATAAAGTACAGTATAGTAAATGGTGTTACTGGTTTACGTATCAAGTATAGCATAGTAGGTTTGTTCACACTAGCATCACCACAAACATACGAACAATGCGTTGCACTATGACGTTATGATGGCTACGATGTCGTTATGCGATATGAAATTTTCGGATCCACTGTAATCTTACGGGACCACCATCGTATATGCGGTCCGTCACTGACCGAAATGCTGTTATGAGGCACATGACTGTACATGTAACAGCTTATTAAAGCGGATACAAATTCCTTAAGTGATGCATGTATTCTATGCTCATTTCAGCTAAATTCAAATAATATTTCAAACTAACATCCATCCATCCTCCACTGCTTATTGGGGTCCACCACTCCGAGCCGAGATGCCTTGAGCCCCCTCTCTCAAACTAATACAATTTGATTAAAGAACCATGAAGCAATGACTGCATAGACAGGAGACTGGTTTTTGGGGGCTTGGTGCTTGGTTTGGGCGAGTCGTTAATGAACCACGTGCCATGGAGTGCAGCAGAGCAGTGAGGGCCTGACCCGCCGCCCGCCGCAGCCCAGGGAGCTCCCTGATAATTGCATGTTTGATGGCTGACATACTTTTCACACAATTTTAGATAGGCACACAGTGTCCTTCAAACTAGGCACTCTATAAATGCGAGCAAATGAAGTGTGCTTCAGCACGGTGCACTTTCGGCAAAATAGTCCATTTTCGGTTAAAAAGAACATCTCTATTTGCCAGACGATTGCTAAGGTTCATTTCCATATTAATTACCAAACAAACATAATTTCCGATAAAATCGAACAAAGAACAACATCTGAACACATTCAGTAGAGTATCTGTATGCTGGAGACAATCAAACATTCTTCTTTCATTACATTTAAACATAAATATTCAGATGCATGTATATAAGTGGCCATAAGCAATTGGTGACCAGGGCTCAAGTCCCCTGATAAAACCTCTAAATCGGAGTGAGAACAGGATGATGCAAAAGGGCATTAGCATAAATGGGGCTCCAGCAAGGCACCATGTGAGATATAGGTCCAAATGGTCTCTCTGAACACAGCCCACACAAAGACACGTATCGAGGGTTCGACCTTTACTCTACTCTCTTCAATCGAAAAATACGTACTGTAAAAAAATTAATAAAGACTTTGTGATGGTCTGTATTTTAAGAAGTAAAAAGTTAGCTAGCTAATAAAAATAGCGTATAAAAAGTTAGTTTGCTCAGTGGCTACCAACATGGGATACATCAGGGGGTCGCAAGATGATTTCCAGGACGTGTTTATAAAATTTGAAAAAACTCCCAATGTTACTCAAAATGAGGGCCACGAATCTCCGGTACTGTCGTTTTGGGGTTGCGGTCTGAAAGGCTTCAGAACTCATGAGCTAGCTGGCTTACAACAACGACAACCAGTGGCTAAGGAGCCGTCCTGCAGGCCTATTCATTAAACAACAGCAGGTAGCAGGGTTTCTATATGAGAACACAGTAGCACAGCTGTCTAGCACGGAGTCAATGACTGATAGGGGAGCCAAACTGATGGGCACAACCAGTCCTTTACACTTTCATATTAGTATTCTGCTTTTCAATACTGATGCCCAAACAGGATAACCGATGTGTTCGCTGGGTTCACTATTTATCATGCATCCAACATGACTTCTTGCTGACCCAAATCCTCGAATCCTAACTTCCAACATCGCCCATCGTCATGTGCCTCTACACTCCATACCCATCGAATGCTCCCAGGTACAGATCCCCGATTTGGTCACACAAAATAAATGCGCAATGATAGACCAGTGTTTCCCAATCCGGTCCTCGGGGACCCACAGTCAGCCCATGTTTTTGCTCCCTCCCAGCTCCATGTCAGACAGTCCACATTTTCGCTCCTTCCCAACTTCCAAAGGTACATGGACTGTCTGTGGGTTTCCGAGGACCGGATTGGAAAACGCTGTAATAGACAATGTTGCTCGCTTGTTCTATTGGGCCCAGGTGAGCCCCCCAGGTCAGCAAAAGGGACAGACATCATTATACAATCAAAGCATTTATTCGGAAGACAATATAAAGAGAGAATTTGAATCGGGCAAGTGGAATGATAAAGATTATCGCTAGCTTCCCTGTTTTTTCTTAATCTTTTCATATAATTCTTTAAGTCATCTATTTATAACAAGCATACACTATACAGTAAAATCCTGTTATAGTGAACTCGCTTATAACGGAATATCGTCTATAACGGATGAGGTCTGCTGGTCCTGGCCGTGTGACTTTACGAACATGCAGAAAAAGCATCTGATACAGTCGGTCTCGCATATAACGGAATTTCACAATGGACAAACAATTTGGTCCCCAGGACCACTTTTACTTGTAGTTTTGTTCGGCTATAACAGACATGCAGGCTCCGCCTACAAGACGCGTGGCGTGCCGGTAATATCCAGTGCAGATACGTAGTCGGGATTATTTATAGTCACACTCTATAAATAGGCATGGTGTAACAGCAGGCAACACTGATTGGTCTGTGTGTCTGTCCATCACCAGACACACTGTGCGTCGGCAGAGGGATGCAGGTTACTACTGTACTGTACATGCATAACCACTTATAGGCCATATATACTTCCAACAGTCAGGTAAAGTTGTATGCTGGGCATACAGCAATTCTGGATAAAACGGACTGTTTTGCTAGATCCCTTAAAGTCCATTATAACAGGATTGTACTGCACGGACAAAAGTATTAGAAAACCTGGCCGTTACACCCACAGGAACTTTTATGATATCCCAGTCTAAATCCATAGGTATCAATATGGAGTTGGTTCCCTTTTTGCAGACAGATGCCCCCATTGGGCCCCTGAATAAGGTCCTAAACCCCCAGTTCCAGAGGCGCTGCACACTGGCTGACACTACGTTACGACCCCAGAGGCGCTGCACACTGGCTGACACTGCGTTACGACCCCAGAGGCGCTGCACACTGTCTGACACTGCGTTACGACCCCAGAGGCGCTGCACACTGGCTGACACTGCATTACGACCCGAGAGGTGCTGCACACTGGCTCACACTGCATTACGACCCCAGAGGCGCTGCACACTGGCTCACACTGCATTGCGACCCCAGAGGCGCTGCACACTGGCTCACACTGCGTTATGACTCCCAAGCTTGCTCTCGCCTGCATGTGCGTCTGTGTGTCTTATGGAAAGCGAGATATGGTAGGCAAGACAGATTTTCCCCAAAGAGATTAATAATATTCTACCTTCCGTTCTATTTGACACAGACTCAGCTTATCACAGCCTCCATTCTTTATGTGCGTGAATTGCTGTTTGTGCCTCATTAACAAAAATAAAAAGTGTGCTGGTGGTTAAAGGAGGTCACGGTGGTTCTATTGACTACAGGAGCTTTCTGTAAACAATCTCTGACAATGAAATACATAGGTAATTGAGTGAAAGCAGTATTTTTTTGCACTGCAAATGTAACGTTCTCCTTGGGTCTCACGTTTTTGCTCTTTGTGGCATGATTGGCACAGCACGGAGCGCAGCATGAATTTGTAAAATTATTCTCACTACAGATTTAAGTCGCGGTTCAGACGCGCTGTATAATGCACATCCTAAACAGCGGCTTTTGCGATTTGCATTGTTTATTTGAAATCAATAAATCATTCAGTCCTACTACTAATAATGAATTAAACATGGAATACAGCTCGGTTTGGTCAGGCTTTCGTCAGCGCAGGTATGGCTCAGGTACGGCTCACATAATTTACAATGGAAAACCGTCCTTTGCTGGTACAACTCGGGAATGACTTGGTCCTTGGCGACAGTGGAAAAGTGCAGTATGTTGCAAATCTGCAGCCCAAACTGATGCATCCTTCCACACACCAAAAGGACATCCTACCTTTCATGAAGAACCTGCAGATCGGACGGGGCCGGATCTTCCTATCCATGGGGTCCTTCACCTCACCCTCTTCCAGATCGTCATCCTGCAGGGAACATACGAGTGTTTAGACGCCAACGCACACGCCAAGTTACCCTGTCTCGTTTTGGTAAGAAATCGGAGTTCCACAATGAGCATCAATTAACAAGGTGGTTTGACAGACAGATACAACACAGTCTTTAGACACAGCTGCCCCTCTATGCTCCAAAGTGATATTTCGCAGGGCATCAGCTATTTACAGCTCAGCTCGAAGTACAGTGAAATGAAATCATATATCGTGCATCCTTCAGCTTTACTGAGAAGTCAGTACAGAATAAGCACAGGGAGCTGGAAGAACTCGTCACACATCTGCCAATCAGCTCCACTGGCACAGGGAATTTCAGCGTTTCTGTGAATCAAGAGGTCTGGCGCGGGAGGGGGGGGGGGGGGGTTGAAACTACTGGAAAAAAAATGCAGATACCAACATCATTGCAGCACAAATGTTTATTCTTATAATTTTTTTGTGATGAAATGTTCTCTCTCTGTCTATGATGGTAAATAAACAATTACATGAATTAAAACAGGTTAATCATTACTCAGTAACAGTTTTTTTTTAGCAATTACTGAATTAAGTACTCAGCAGCAGTTTGCCCGTCTGCAGTGCTTCACTCAGCAACGCTAACTACACTGCACACAGCCTAACTGCGCATGTGAATCAGCCTAACTGCACTGCATACAGGCTAACTGTGCATGTGAATAACCCTGACTGTACTGCACACAACCTAACAGCATGGCACACACCCTGTTTATGTGACTCGGTCTAATTTGGCTGTGGGAAGTGAGTCTCTTCCAGTGTCTGACCACATTTCACATACAGAACCTGTTAAGGTTACCACAAGGTTACTGTTAATGTTACTAGGTCATCAGGGCATAGGTTAACAGGTAGACTTTACCATTTTGGCCCTATTGCTACACGACACCATAATGGTAAGACAGCGACTTAAGCAGGTTTCAGTGTGTATAGGGTATAAGAGAGGGAGGATGGAGAGGCATCTCTGCCCCCCCCCACCTAACTCAATGCCTGCTCTGGTTACCTACTTCATCAGTTTTTCTTTTCCTTGGAAAAGACCTGAATACGCTCATTTTATTACAGCTTTATAAAAGCGACTGCTAAATGACAATGAAATACAGCCTATTAGTGCCACTGAGCAGCTGAATTCCGTAATGCGTGCGGGGGGGGGGGGGGAGGCAGGGAGCTTCCTGAGGGAGTCTGCGAGGCGTAGGATTAAATGATTGATTGAATAGAAGTTTTTTGCCACGGCGGCAAAGATTTTGACCTGGCAGGCTGCCACGGAGAAACATTACCAACAGAAGTACTGCATTTCATTCACCGGTCAATCCATCCAACCATTTTCTGGGTCATATGGGAGGAGCCTATCCAGAAAGCTACGGGTGCAAGACTGGAAGTAACCCAGGACAGGGCTGCCACACTCACCCATTCACACAGCTCTATGGACAAATTTGCCAAATTCGATTCAATTCAATTTCGGACCGTGTGGGGAACCTGGAGAACGCAGAGAAAACCCCACAACCACATGGGGAGAGCATGCAAATTCCACACACAGAACCATGGTAGAGACTCGAATGCTGGTCCCAGAGATGGGTGGCAGCTGCACCAAAGCGCCTGGAATTATAATGCTCTTATACCACAAAAAATACAAACATTATATTAATTGGGGACGGAGCAAAAAGGGAAAGACAGCCATAAACAGAAGAACATTCGATTTGCACAGTTTGTTTGATTTGTCAAGTAAGAAGCTGTATATCACTCATAAGCCTTGAAAAGCAGATGGTGCATTCAAGCAGCTACACCTTTTTATTATAAGGGTTAAATGATCAAGGCTCGTGAGCTGAAAACCTCCACACGGGGGTGCGCATTTCAGGACAGGGGGCACGTAAAGTATGGGGAAGAAATGCAGCACGCTCTTCCCACACAGCACGACCAAAGAAACGATAACTGCATTAATCGTACACCAGAGATGCACGAAATTCTGCACCACTAACATCCCCGTGATGACCAGGAAGACAGCAAGCATTACAAAACAGCTTACTGGTAATGTGCATGGACACATTCTCGGGACAAGAAAGTACAACAGCTTTATAATCGCAAGGTTGGAAAAGGTGAGAGATAAAACCACCAAATGTTATTTAAACGGGATTAAGATGGGGCATTTTGTGAGGCAGTGAAGGTAGCATTACTCATAGCAAACTTGTCTGCATTGAGTGAACTGTCTCCTGACCGAATGACGAAAAATATTTGACATCAACTCTGACAGAGTTGTTCTGTCATACAAATCCAAACTGACTGAGACGGCAAAATCTGCCGCCTAACAGTTAATCTCAGTGGGCAACCAGAGGGCAATCTCAGGTGGAGCAGAAACAGAAGTCAAAGTAGTGAGCGTGGGTGGGTGCGTGTGTGTGACTACTGGCAGGTAAAGAGCAGCTGACAGCAATTAATCTCTAGGTATTTATGAACAACACTGACAGATCGGAACATCTAAAGCATTACCTTAATCTGTTATTAAAATCACACGCAATTTGCAATGATCACTGGTTTAACGAGCTTCATGGTCATGCTAGATTGCACAGCAAAAATAAAGATTCAGAAAGTACTTAACTCCTTAAATAGTTAAAAACTTGCTTAAATGATATGATATTTTTAAACACTTTTACCAAGCCTGGTAAGAGCACGATGGTATTATTGCCACAGCCCCGGAATATATGCAATAAAACAGCTGTTATCTAGAAGTGCAGCAAGGCAAAAACTCTGCTAACCATCTACACCATAATTTCATTAACTGGCAAAAAGTCTGACAATTTGCAGAATTAAAGCTTTTCTAAAGCAAGATATTTAAAACAAAGAAATAAATACCAAAACGAGCTGCATTTACAGCCACCGCAAAGAGTGATAAAAAAAAAAAAAAAGACTGAAGACTGCAATTATATATAAGAAAATAAATTCAAAGGCAATACAGGTTAAAGTGAAATGATGGCAGAATGTGAAGTCTTGCTTGTGGTTAGGAAGAGGCGGCATGGACCGGGCTGCAGGAGAACACTGAGTAACACTGATGCAAATGTCTAAAGCACACGGTCAAGACAGAGCAACTCCATACTCACATCGATCTCTCCCTCGTCGATCTCGCCATCGTCTTCGTCCTTCTTCTTCTCGCGGAGGAGCTCACGTCGGCTTCTCTCTGGTGCCTTGGGCTCCTCGGGATTCCTCGGCTGGGAGTCCTTCTGGGGAGCCATGATTGCAATCTTCTCCTTCTTCTTCTTCCTCCTGTCGTCCTCTTCGTCGTCCTCTTCCTCCTCTCCCTCCTCCCCTGCCCCTTTCTCTGCCTCCTCATCCTCGGGCGGCGGTACCATCTGCTCCTCGGGAACCTCCTCGTCATAGTCCAACTCGTGCTCATCCAGTTCTCTCGACACAGACGATGACTCGTCCTTCAAGTCACTCACCAAGCGCCTTACCTCCTCCTCCCCCCTGTCTCCCAGCACCCTCGCCGAGGTCGTACCCATCACCTTCATTCCATCCTCGTCCTCCTCAGCTGCAGTCAGTGGCTTCTCGTGATCTGCCTCAGAATCTAGATAACCGCGACCCTGGCCAATCATGTCCTCCTCTTCGTCATCTTCCTCTTCCTCATCAGCTCCTCTCTGCTCTTCCTGTTCTAAAATGTTCTCCTCCCCATCTTCTCCACCATGCTCCTCGTACTCCTCCTCCTGCTCAGACACTTGTTCCTGGGCTCCTTCCTCCAGATCCTCCTCCAGGTCACCCAAATCGGAGTCCCTCCCTCCCTCGTCCTCATCACCATCTTGATCGGAGTCATTCAAAATATCGCTATCGGAGATCTCCTTCTCTTCCTCCGCAAGGGATCGTGGGGACTGTGTGGGACTTTCAGGAGTATCCATCAGAGGTTATTCTGCAAAGAACACGGCATTTTAACAGACAAGCACCATGCAGAACTTAAACTGGAAATATAATAGTGAAATGCAAAAGAAAAGACAATTTTACATCTCAGCCTTATTTTGCATAGAAATGCAAACAATAAAAACGGCAGAAATAAAAATCAAAGAAACATTTGTTCTTAGAAAAACAGAAAACAAGTATTTAAGTCTAAGCATGATACTTAATGTGATGTAACCTCAAGGACCCTAACTCCTTCGCTAAATTTGGGTTAGCATTTATATAAAGCATGGGAAAGCTAATAAATTACAGACGAATGAATAACCGTTACAACTGACTGCAGCAGTCGAGTAGTGTCTTTTGGCAGCATTACCCCGAGTGTTGCAATATGGGGATCCCTACCATTACAGCAAAAACTTAAAAAAATACATGCCATAAACAGGCACAGAAAATTGGCTACAAAATCCCAAAAGAAATGCAATATATTAATCTAGAACCGTATCACGACTACTGTAAATCTAACAAACGAATAGTGGCATAAATTAATAACGTTTGTTTTACAGTTAATATGTTTTAATGAATCAATTTGCACCGTAAATGTACTAATAATTACTCATTAGAGTGTGCGTTTCGCTTACATTCCTTTAACACATGTTAAATTATGTATTAAATAATGGAAATGAACTAAGCCGTAAGCTAACTAGCCGGCTAAGTTCAGCCGCGCTTAAGGTGAAACCACAACCTCATCAGACTGCACCTTTCCAGCTGAAACACTAACGCCGCCTTCACTTTCCTTTAGCCCCGGCTTGGAAGGCCATACCCGGGCGCCAAGTAACCTGGTACACAGCTAGCTGGTTAGCTGGCGCTCGGCGAGCCGGCTAGCAGCTGCAGGCCCACACACCGTCCTTGCATCGAAGGTACAAGCGCGGCCCGGTAGCTGCCTTCTGCAAGCGCCACATCCACTCAAACATGAAATTAAGTTACATTGAGAGGTTAAACGATACATTGCACTTAGAAAAAACGCCTTTCCCCGGCCTTCGTGTGGCGCTAGGAGCCACGCTTCCCTCCTCGTTAACAATACGCAGCTAGTAGTTACCTCCTAAAACGGCAAAATACTCGTAATAGAAATCAGGTGGCTAGCTGCACATTTCACTTTTACCTTTCCAACCTGAGCGTCTTTGGAGACAGAGCCACGATCTTAGAACTACTCAGGCTCCCCTGTCCGTGTCTGAAAAACTATAATAAATATTAGATTATTGTTATTGTATTTTACCGGAGAGAACATTAAACCCGCACTACACAGTGAGAGCGGCCATTTCCTGACGTCATCAATGTGAGACAGTGCCCAAAGCTCCTGTAGCGTGTTGGTGTCTTCACAAACTGATTCCAAATCGGATTTATTTACCTTGGTCCCCGCCGTGGAACATTATAAACTAAATGATTCAACTGATTCGGGGTCTGAAATTACCGCCTGTCCGTGTTCTGCAGGGACTTTAAGAATGAAAAGGAAAATGGCGTAACAGCCACTAAGGGAAAATTCAGCTTTTAACGGCAATATTAGTCATTGCATATAAATTAATAAAGTTATTAATATTCCTGTGTACCACGTCAATTACTTTCTTGACCACTGCGGACTAATTTTTTGTGTTATTTTAATTATTATTTATTTCAACATTTAAATGCAAAACGAATAAAGAACTTTTGAAACTAAATTGCAAATGACTTTTTTGTGCTTAAAACTTTAGTAATAGCATGTCATGTCTTTATTGCTTTATGACCACCGTGTATCTTACACTCCTTGTTGGTATAAGGCCTATATCTCAATTGCATTTCTAGTAGCTACATCTCCAGCCAGTTTTTTGACATTCTTAATTCTACACTCTTTCTTTACTGACTTACTTTAAAAATAAATTGAATATCTTGTATTTTGTATTGCAAAAAATGAATTTAATTAATGACTGTACGCTCCCACACAAAGACACATTCTTTCATACCATTTACAATCGATAGATGGTACTAAAGACAAGGGAATGTCATGTTGTTATAATCATGCTGTTATATAAATTCTGTCCATTGGTTAACGACATTTGACAAGTCAGACCATCAATGCATTAAAAAACGAGAAGTATTAGTACAACCTATTCAGTCCGATTGAATTGGTTTTGAAGATAACTTTATGCTTAACAGCGCTACAAAACTTAATGTGGGCTACGTTTGGTAGACTGTAGCCCAATCATCACACAAAATATCTAAGTAGAACAGTGGTAAGTGTACACCAGTGACAATAATAAAGTAGGCTGTATCTAAACTATTTTTTGCAATATTTCAGTTTCAATGGAAAACACACATAGTTGTGAATAGGCTACATTATCTGTATAGACCAATCTAACATTTTTTTTATTTGTTCCCAGTGAAGAAAGTTCAGCTATAAGACCAGCTGTTTCTAAGCAGATACTTTTTTTTTGCTATTGATCCAAATCGAAAATGTTTGTCTTATTTTGAAAAGCAGGCATATATTCATAATTTCACTTATTTCATTTGCGTCAAATGCTATGCAAATATTGTATTTTTCTAATTTAATTCGCTCCTACGCAAAATTACAGATTACATATCCAAATTATAACAGCTGTGAGATGAGCAAAAACAATCCTTAATCTGAGGAAGGAGACACTGAAAAAACACAATCAATAATATCTGAGCGTGTTATCTTTATGTTGCGCTCAAGCTGTCGTTTGATCAGAGAAAACACTGCTGTCGGTTGTAGGTGGGCTGACCGACAGATTAAATTATTATCGAGCTGAATGACAGCACAAGGGAGGCTAAAGACCCCGGCGAGGGAGAGACGAAGCAGATGCAGTGTCGGGTGCGAGCTGAGCTTGACGGCTCGCGCTGATTGCTTTCCAGGGGACGCGCAGGGGACGCGCGCATTTGTCCCCAGTCTAACAGTGCGCAAGAACTTCACGATGCCAACGGCAAACCGGCACCAAGCGGATATCAACCACTTGAGGCTTAATTGTCTTAATAAATGTTTGTCTTGCAACTACCAAGTATGGGTGTCAGGTAAGAAAAATACAAACTAATTATCTATCTATCTATCTATCTATCTATCTATCTATCTATCTATCTATCTATCTATCTATCATCTATCTATCTATCTA
>JAODJX010000020.1:23930218-23944920 GCA_026776945.1 Isichthys henryi | reverse complement strand
TGTCACCCCGCTGGGTTGAGCCCCAACCCCTCCACCCCCCCCCCCCCCCATTCTACTAGAGTTCTGTCCTATGGCTCCTGGTCTGTTTATTGCCATGGTGATCGCATTGAATCTGCACTCTCCCTGATGCACTGATAGGGATTTAATGAAAGACGCTGGTGGAAAAACAGCAGGAGGTGACGATGTCCTCCTGTTAAATATGACGGGCAGAGGGAGAACAGTGGCATTTGCACCCTGAACACTTCACAAGGCTGTTTGTAATCCTCATCAGGGCAATTCATCATGGCACAGTTGGCCTTAGCGGATGTCTGTTTATAGCTGGACTTCTTTGTTCAGGAATCCAACGGCCACTTGGTCATCTGAAAAATCAGCTCTGTGGAGTGCATCATTTAGGTTCGGCCCATTTTCTGCCATATTAAATCCCCATTGTTTCAGGGCGGTGTGGGAACTCGGAATTGCAGTTAACATCCCGGTGTAATTCACAGGATGAGGTGTAGTCCCGGCACAGAAAACAGAGAAAGCCACGAATAGAACAATCAGCTGAAAGCATGTTCTACACAGGATTCTGAGCTTATAACTAAACAGTTATTTCACTAAGTACAAATACGTACAAGGTAGGGTCAGCTCCTGCCAATTGCAGGGGGGCATCCTCTGAGGGGTCTGACCGAGCTGATTGATATCACTACCCCCCATCCCCACCCAACAAATTATACTGTATATCAACCCTCCCCCCCCCCATCACAAAGACATAAATGTGTCCGAGACAAAGTGAGAATCAGCAATGAAGTTTGCCGACTGGGTAACAGCAGACAGTGCAAAGTCAAATGTAGACAGTATGGACAAACTCCAGTCCAGGTGAATAGGAATTATGAAGGCTGGTCCAATCACTTCACAGCTCTAGGAAAGAACCTGTTTAGGTGTCAAGTCTTCTTGGTTGTGAGAAGCTGTCAAGCGCTTCGCAGATGCCAATCGTTGGAGGCGATGGTGATCAGGGTGAGAGTGGTCAGCAACAATTTCCTGCTCGCCTCGTTTCCTTAGACTGGTGTTGTTGAAATGTAGTGTTTGATCTTGCATGAAGTAGTTAGAGGTTGTTTCTGAGGCATCAGGAAGAAAGAGGACAACCAGTCTAGGTTGAGAAATCTCCATTGTGTCGTTAAAAGCAGCACGAAAGTCGCACCCCCCCAGACATTAATGGCAGTCACCCCCTGGTCCCCTGTTTCTATGGTGGCAACAACCATTTCCTCACGCTGTTGCTATGCAGAAATCCACCCGCATCATGTATAATTCACGCTGCTAGTGCGCGCAAGCTCTCCGGTCACCGCACAAAGACCCTAGCAGCTAAACGTTAACAGCGCGACAGGTGAACTCGACACACCGCGGTGAACAGCTGCCATGTCCTTCACCGAAGTGTCCTTCTAAAAATGGATGCCGCCATTAAAATATGATGCCAGCCTCATGCTTCGTCCCTCCCCACCTGAGGTCTGTCTGTGTGAAAACAGGAGCTCCCCACCTCCGCTCGTCAGGCCGCTGTTGAAGGTACTGCTGTCACAAACCTCTTTTCAACCATTACAGCTCTTCTGAAGCACTCAGCTAGAACCGTCAGCGGAACATATAGAGCCATTCATCCACCTTCCTTAACTGCTTACTCAGTGCAGTGCCACAATGACCCTGGAGCCTATCCCAGCATGCACCAGGCACAAGGTAGGGGACAGCCTGGATGGGATGCCAGTTCATTACAGGGCATGCTATGGATAAGTTAGATATCTATCAACAGATTTCTTTTGGACTGTGAGAGGAAGCTGGAGTAACTTATGCAGGGAGAATGTGCAAACTCACACACACACATACACTCCCTCTCTCTCTCTATCACATACACACACACACACACACATAAGTTTGTCTCCATAAATTTGTGGGGACCGTCCATTAATTTCTATGGGCATAACCCTACTAATACAAGACTTTAGGCATTATTACTTTTTTGATAGCATTCACAGATTTCTATAAAATTGAGGTTTATATTGTGGGACCTGAAAAATACAATCTCCACCCACACACACAAAGCCGAGGGAGGAAATTGAACCTGCAACCCTGTCGTGAGGCCACAATGCTACTCACTGAGCCATGGTGCCACCCACACACAGCCTTGTAGTTAAAATATTACTTTACAGCACATAAAACATATTTATTTTCTCCCAGTGAATCAGGTTTAATGGCAGATGGTCGTCTCCCTCAAATGAAAAGTGCAGCCAGTTTCTTCCAACCTTGAGAATATCAAAAGTGAAGAAGCCACTTTCTCCCTGCAGCAGGAGATCGGTATTTATGCTCATTCATCCTCCCCGGCATGCGCTGATAAATGCCAGCGCGAGAAGTCAGGGGGGAGCGGGTGACATCGAAGAGGGAGGGGGATGGGCTAAGGAGCCCCCCACCCCACCCATCCTGCAAGGGCAGAAAAATCTCAGCATGGGGATGTACAAACTAGATCTTCGCACTGAAGCTTAAGGTTGCGAGATGAATGGAGATAGGAGACCTCAGCTTACAGTCTTTGGTCAGAATATGACTCCTGTGTGTGGCGACGTTTTCCATATGGAATGACTGTTGCAATGTTTGATCATCACTGTCAGAGTTGGTGCCTGGACCCTGCACATTGTGTCAGTTCCCCATTTGGCCAGTAGGTGTTACTGGCCACCCCCTCTCCCTTTGAATCCTTTACCCTCATGTTTCTCCCAACTCCTGAACATAGCTCAGTGCACTGTGTGCGTGGCTCAGTAATCAAGGACACCGTGGGTGTGGGTTAGTACCCTACTTAAGTCCAGTCTCACCTGGTTTGACTTTCTTGCTTGATTGTTTTGTCCCGTGTTTGTTATTTTCTGTCTTGTCCCTTTGAATTCTGGACTAGCCTTTATTCCCAGGGTTAGATTAGTGTTTCTACTTTCCCTGACTGCTCCTCTCCCATTGGCTTGGGGTCCCAATCTCTGACAGCTCCTCTCCCACCATGAGGGAGCAGCAGACATCAAAGAACAAAGTGATCAGCAACTTCCTACGAAGTCTCAGCAGAGCGGTTATTTGCGAAGGAGCTACACAGATCGACAGTCATTTTGTTATGTGCTTCTTTGTTTCCAAACACGTTCCGGTTGGTCGGATCCGAGTTCTCGGAAGAGAAACGAGCGATCTGAGATGATAGTTTGCCTTTTATGCTCGACAAAAAAAACTAGAACAATTACCCAGAATAATCCTTCTCCCTAGAACAGAGACAGTGTAGAATATAAATGTATGAGCAGATAAGGCACAGGTCAAATTTATATGGCGGTGTTGAGGGTCAAGGGTCAAATGCTATCTTTTTAAGGGGTGTTACCAAGGTGCAATTCTGGCTCTGCTGCTCGCACTCACATGGTACTCATACAGAGTATGAATGTGCAGCAGAGTAAACTGCATTTTCAGGTGTCAGGCGACAATTCAGTTCAATCCGAGGCGTAAATAGTCAAGGCGCGACTTCGTGATTCCACACGCGTGTGCGTGCGCACATTCCCAAGGAGCCGGCCGTCATCCTCGGGAACCAAGGGACGAATTTTAGCTCTCAACCGCTATTCTCAGCCAGTGTGTTTTTCTTCTCCATTAAAAAGCAGAAAAGGTGCTTGAGAAGTACCCCATTAAAAAAAAAAAAGTCTCACTTATCAACCGGAGGTCAACATAAAGAGATCCAGCAACGTTCTGGAGCTGCACACAAAGGCTTCTTTGTCGCACCGATCCGCAGAGTCTGAATCCCCTCAATCTTCATTAAATGCCGGGCTATACCTGTTTGCTGTAACGTACAGCCAATGACATTCAAATGTCGCTTTTCCCTCCATACACATGAGAAAAACTCCACCATTACTGCAGAAATATTAGCGGTAGTGTTTATGAACAAATAAAGAATGTTACAAATATCATATATTGAGTAATTAAGTAAGTAACTGGAGCAACAGTTGAATAAAATTCTACAATCTCTAAAACTTGGCGTTTCCAAAATTTTGGCCACTAGTGTGGACAATATGCTGATAAAGTGATTGATCAGGAGTGGAGTGCAGGTGTTATGGATGTGAAATGTGAACAGCTTGGCATTCCAATCTCAAGCGGGGTGGGGGGGGGGGGGGCACAGCGATGAGGAGCTAGAGAATCATGGTGTGACTGGTCCTCCAGGCCGGTGTGACGTGGAAGGTGTGGCTAGCTGCTGCTCGATGCAGGTGTTATTGGGATGCTGTGCATTGTGGGAAGGCAGGAGTACACATGGAAGCTACAGTCGGTGGGAGGGGGGGCTAAACGTAGTAGCATACTGTCTCTTTCACTGAATAGGTCACCCATCTGTCCTCTTGCTCATCCATTTCAAGATTGGGGGGGGGTGGGACAGGGAAACACCCAACCAGACCAACACAGACATGGGCGGAGTAATAACCTTAGTGTTTCTGGTGGGATTTGGTCCTCAGGGAAAAATGGTTGGTGATTCCCCCCCCCCCCCACATCCCAGGCTACAGCCTATGGCCCCGGCAAACATCATGACCCCACCTTGTCTTGGGAGAAATGGACCACTTTGGTGCACTGATAATACCTGTGTATCCATTCTGATGTCAGCCTAGAGCCCCCAGATAAGTTTAATCGACCCCCCCAAGCACAGAGCATCTTAGCTTCTGTCTTGTCTCCATTGTCCAGATAGTTTCCATGGTCCCGGTTTACGCAGATTCAGGGGGGGCGGAAGATTCCAGCAGAAGCGAGGTGCCTTTTTAACCTCACTGAACACTCTCACTGGGTCTGGTGAGAACTCTGGCGCTCAAGGCCAGCTAAAAGGATGTATGAAGAAAGAAAAAGTACGGAGAGCGAGAAGAGGGGGAAACCGATAAAAGCAGCATGCCAGAGAAAAGAGCGTTATTAGTAAGGTGTGAATGTGTCCACAGGAGAGATGAAATGCAACAGGAGGCTTTCCTAGCTCTGGGTATTAGAAGCTGTATAATTTCCGCTCAGTGTGTTAATAAAAGGTGGCATTAATCTTCACAGGAGAAATACAGTGTGTGTGTGTGTGTGTGTGTGTGTGTGTATAGCATGATTGCAGGAGACAAGCATTGAGAATGACATACACTGCTAGAAGTTGATTACTTGATTAATGACCGCAGTGGCAAAACGAGACTGTCCTCATCCTTCGTTATCGCACGTGACGGGGAACAGACTTAAAATTAGTTTCGTGATTTGTTTTCACACTTGATTTTGGGCTGTGCATTTTCTCTTTCTTGCAAAGAACAATGAGTACTGTGGCTGGGATTTAAATGTCAAATACAAATTACACGTCAAACTCTAATTGCATTTATATTCAGCTCTTCATGGAAATATGCACGAAGTGTTGTACTGCATAATTAAATATATCACACCGTTGAACACAATATAAAACTAGTGTACATTAGCCTCAGGTTTGTGTTATTTAAAAATACAGCATGCTGTCATCCTGCCTAGCCTACCCCCCCCTAAGATCCTGACCAATACAAATGGTTGGCAGATGGATGGATGGATGGATGGATGGATATGTGCTGATTTAGCTATCGCTTATTTAATATGGTCTTATAACAATGTACAGCATCGGCAAGTACATTTATATAGCTCATGTCATATACAAAAAATGAGGCAAATTGTGGTGTGCATCACAAAAAAAATGAAAAACCAGTACAATAGGGAAGTTATTAAATATAGTAAAATATAATAAGAAGAAAAGATGAAATGACAACCTGATAACAGGTAATGAGATACGGTAAAAATATATTTCTATAAATATTTCTATACAAGCATGTACTAGATAAGCAATTAGAAGATGAAATTCATATGTGATGCTTAATGACTGTCCGTAATGACTTTTAACTTTTGGGAAGATATTGCTTTTCATTATGGTTCTTAATAAATGTATGTAGTCTCACCAGATAGACAATTATAGAACCATATGTTATGCTGGCATGCTGGCTAAGAAGGGGTCTCTAATTTTTCCATTATGTATGAGCGTATGTGTGGATTGGCACCCCATCCATGGTGACCCCTCCCTCGTGCTCTGTCCTTTTGGGGCCAAAAAGCAACATTAATGGAAATAATATCCATTAAGTCCAATGCTAGGTCACGGGGGTGCAGGGTCTAGGGGCCCAAAGCAGGAAATGTACCAGATTTGGAGGCCAAGGCATCACAGGGTACAGACACATTCACATCGATGGGCAATTTCACCTTAGTATATGGGAAAACCAGTGGAAATCCCATGACAACACAAGTGGTGTCAGGATGGAAAGTTTCCCAGTCCCAGAGGTGTGAGGCAACACTGTTAACCTTGTGCCACCATGCCACCCCAAACTGTAGCCAACGTAAGAAAGAAAGTAGAAATAGAAAGATATTTCTTGTATTTCCTCCCTTCGGCCCCCACTGTGCTATGACCTTTTCAGAAAAAGTCTAATTCCCCCCTCTCTGATGTCCTAAAAATAGCCATTGTCTGCCTTCCCGCTGTGACAGAAACATATGAAAAAAGGAGGGAAAAAGAGCATGTATACACCGCGACGGAGACCGTGCTGCTGTCACGTGGATCGATTTAATCTGCGCTCACATAGTCCACTCCACGGCGTGGCCTCGATTTGGGGGCTGCCTCTGACAGTCCATGGACGGACTTTAAACTGACGGATTGATCCCGTTCTCCGAGCCACAATCGGGAAGCTGTGGGATGCTGTAGAGCTCCATCGCTATTCTGCAGAAATCCCACAATGTCCGACCAAATGCCACAATGCCGGAAAACCACGGAATGGTAGATCACCGTGCCCCCTCTGTCTTAATAATGCTGCTGGGTTTCATCTTGTTTTTATACAAGCTGTTGATTGTTTATTATGAGTCATAATGGGTCGCTTTGTAAAAGGCCTTGAATCATGCCTTGGAACTGAGCGATTTCTAACATTTCGATCCATTCCACCGCTCCCCTGTTTCTAACAGAGAGTCTGTCAGATGTCCTTTCATAAACTGGATACAATCAGATGTACCCAAGGACAACTAAACCTTTTACCCAGCATTAAGTCAGGCCCTGGCCTCTCTGCTAAGGACAAATACAACTGCAAATGAAGAGAATCTGTCATTATTTCACAGATCAGACACAATCACAATAGTGCGAAAATTCCATGTTCGGTAAATGTATAATGATCACGGGAATGGTGTCATTGTATGGGTCGGAATTACATCAGCTCACAGTGTGGCATCCCGTTGTTATGTAAAGTGCAGGCAGAAGAAGGAGGAGAAGCAAACAGCCCACTGTATATGGTGTATCTATGCTTTGCATAATTAAAAACTGCTAAGGCATGGAGTCACTGTTGGGTATTTGGTGAAAGAGTACTGGTTAGCTACAGGTTTACAATAACTGAAAACTAAAATGACTAGGACCGATAAGGAAACAAGGTAGAAAAGGTGAGGGCGGGAAAAGTTTAGGCGAGAATTACTCCAACCATGGTAGCTGGAGACCAGAAAAAGCAGAGCATGACAATTTATACTAGCGGTGTCAAATTTAGCGCGATTAAGTTAGCATTAATCTGAAAATCACAACGTGTTATTATTTTCTTGATTGTGTCAACCTTAATTGTGTTCATTTTGATGCCCCAATAGTAGAATACTATGAGCGAAGATCGTAAATGAGGCTGTCAAGCATTTTTTTTACCACAATTAATCACACACCTTGGCAGTTAATTGCACAGTCGCACATATTGGCGATTAATCACACATATGAGCATATTGAGATACCATCAAACCAAATTATAGTCTATATTGTCAGTATAGAAATGAAATGCAGTGAAAAATCTTTGCTTGTAGTATTCTGCCATTTGGGCATGACAATGAAGAAGTAATCGAAAAAAAGAAAGAAAGAAAGAAATATTGATAATTATAATAATAATAATTATGCGTTTTGACTTTAGAAATAACACTATGCATTAAAGTGTTAACTAATTTATGCACATCACAGTGAAGAAGGGATTGGTGGAATTAGCAATCACACTAAACCCTGGTCCCTCGGCTCTCTCCCCTAAAAGGAGTCCATTAGCACAATATGCATGTTGGAGAGCTCATTAAATCTGTGTAAGCTTGCTAGAAGGATGATTACACTTCAGATAGTTACACTGCTAGAACTAGATCTTTGGATGGGTGAGCTAATTTTATCTTGCTGAGAAATGAAAAGACCTGTGGCTGTCTAGGCCCATGTTATGTGAGCTACCTAGACCCTCCAAACCTGGGTTCCACAATGTTTGAGCATGTGTGTGTGTGTGTGTGTTTGTGTGTATGTGGATTGTGTTTATATTACATTGTGGGGACCAAATGTTCCCCACAATGAAATAAAAACCTGTTTTTTGACATTGTGGGGACAATTTTTTTTTGGTCCCCACAAAAGGAAGCTCGATTTAATAAATACAGACGCTCCTCTGCTTATGAATGAGATAAGTTATGAACGGCCATTCGTAACTTGTAATGTTCATAAGACGTTATTCAACATCATTTTAAGGGTATACGCAAGTACAAAGAACTGGGATGCTGGGAGTTTGCACACTACACTGCTGCGCGGCGGGAGTAGCGGCCATAAGTCATACTAGGCAGAAATGGTGCACAGAAAAAAAACGGAAACGGGAGGCCAGTGAACACAATTTAGACTTACAGTCCTGTTCTTTGGAACGTCTGAAAGTTCGTAAGCTGAAAGTTCGTAAGCTGAAAGTTCGTAAGTAGAGGAGCTGTGCATTGCATTCTGTGAATGCTATCAAAAAAAAAAACAAACTCGTATTTTGTTTGGTTACTTGTGGTTAAGGTTAGGGCTGGGTAGGGGTTAGGGTTATTATGGATTAGAGTTTTCCCCATAGTAATGAATGAAGAGTCCCCACAAAGATATAATTACAAACCCCTGTGTGTGTGTTGGTTCTCTTCAAGCAACAGCACAGTGACACTTAGAATCACACAGCTAATACGCATGTTTACACCGTGACGAAGAATCACATTTTAACTTCTGTTAAAATGACATTAACATAAGGTGCTGGACATATGCGATTTTCTCAGTAAATAATATGGTATTTATATAACTGAAATTATAATGCTGATCTGCACATTATGACAAAGCTGCAGGCAGCCATTATATTCATTGGCAGAAATGAACCAATAACCATACTAGATAGATAATACAGAACCGCAAATGATAAGTGAAATAACAAATTACACTTTATATAAATGCATGCCATTATACTTGCCATAAAGTTCAAGTACGTGGTTTACTGTCACCCTCTTGTACATTGCACAGTAATATTCTGTATTATACCAGCAATAAATAACAATATTGGGATTTATATGCTGAATACATGAGCTGCCAGCTCTGGTTAAGATGCCCTCAACACCAATGGTGGATTAATGAGTTGAGGTGCCCCTAGGCTGCACGTTCCATTGGCCCCTCTTCTGCTCCCACTCCCCAAATCGATGCAACAATTAGCTATAAAAATTCCTACAAATCAAAGAGAATGTGATGTTGTGTCAGACGAGAGCAGTGACATCGGAAAAACAGCAAACCAGCAATCTTACACTTTCATGTCAGTCATATGCAGCGACCAGAAAGAGCCCGACAGAGACCTCATTGGATAAACACATCTCAGTAGCGGTATCCTTAAAACACTACACTCTGATCCACTGTGTGTCACCTGCACCCACAATGTGCACTCAAGAGACATTTACCATGGAAACCATAGACCATAGATAACTTTACAGAGAGGGGCAAATTCCAAAAAAATATTAAAAAGTTCTTACCATTAAAATGTTTTCCTGGAGTGGTACAGTGGTTAGTGCTGCTGCCTCACAGCCAGAAGGTCTTGGGTTTAGTCCCGGGTCTATCTGTGTGGAGTTTGCACGCTCTGCCCGTGTTTGTGTGGGTTTTCGCCGGGGGCTCCGGTTTCCTCCCACAGTCTAAAAGTGTGCAGGATAGGTTGATTGGTGAGTCTAAATTGGCTCCGTGGTGTATTGGCGCCTGCCCAGGGTTGGTTCCCACCTGTGCCCATTGTTCCTGGGATAGGCTCTGGTCCCCCCTGCGACCCCAGTTGGGATTAAGCGGCTTCAGAAAATGGATGGATGTTTTCCTCTGCAATTTTGACAGACAATATAGACCAGGGTTCTTCAAATCTGGACCTCGATTCCAAATCCAGGCCTTGTTTTCAGTTCTCCCAGGTAGTTAGTTTAATAATTACTGATTCTGATTGGTCAGAGGCTTCACACCTGACTCACAGGTAAAGGAAGGCTGGAACACCAGCAGTGCTCGGACCTCGAGGACCGTGATTTGAGTAATAGGGATACAGACCGATAAAAAGAGTGCCAATTAAGGATTGCATCTAAAAAATAATTATTAAAATGATTAGCACTTGGCGCCCCTTGGCTGGCGCCTAGACAAGCCTGTTCATCAATTCGCCCCTGTTCAACAAGAGCATGAATATTGTCCAGTTGACATTACAGCTGTCGATCAAAGCCAGCACATACAGGAATACCAGCAACTGTAGTTGTAATCACAGTGACCGTTCATCTGTATGGTTTCCTGCACCAATCAGCACACATCCCTCTGGGAGATCCAATAGCATTTCTGGAATGATCATTAGTTATTTAATGAGATCATTGTCTAAGACTGTGTGTAACTAATGTTCCACTGAAACCTACTCAACACATACATGCCCAGTCCCATATGTACTCCTACTGACTCTTTGCACTACCACCTGTCACTTTACTACTAATTGCACACTATTTATGGGTATTTATGGTTACCGCTTAATGATTTGTCTTCTTCTTCTCAAGTCCTCTATTTCACAGCCTGGAGCTTCGCAACCAAACATTTAACAAAACACTGAGCATAAATTTGTACGTGACCAATGAAATTTTGATGGATGTAACTGAATTACTGATTTATAATTCGATGGGCCCCTGTTAGGTCTATGGTCACAGTTACAAACACACACAAATTTACAAACTAATGTGAATGATGCGAGCCTCATGCCATTAGATGTCTTACACAACATAAGGCTGTTTATATAAGCCAGATCCCATTGTCTTCCTCCTGTTGGGGATCTAATATAAACGACATAATCAGACAAATTCATTCAGAGTCGTCATCATCTGCCAGATGGCACGTGTTGATTGCAACTGCACATATGTAGGATTCACGACTGAGCCAAGGAAGACAATTAGATGGCAGTGGTAGAGTTTTTTTCATGAAGACCCAGTAATTTCCACACATGGTAGGTTTTCTTTTCCCACAGAGGCATTATTATATCAGTCCCTGAAGTTACACATAACTTGACAATCAGTGCAAATGCCATAATGAAGTTACAGATGCACCGCTCTCGTCTCTGGCTTTTCTTTTACGAATTTTTCCATAAAACTGCAAATGCTGTTCGGCTAATCTGGAATGGAAAAACAGGTTCCCTGAGTAATGAAGTTTTTGACGAAACCACCTTAATCTTCAACGGAGGCCTAACCTGTCTGGGGTCTTTGATCAAAATAAGCCTAAGGTTGTGAAACATGACATTTTTTCCATTACGCCACCAAACAAAATACGTTAAAGCCAGTTCTGTTTCACTCCTGCCGGCTGCCGTTGTGCACTAGAGTTTCATCACAATGGCTGCGTACATAAAACGAGATTGAAGCTAAGTGCAAAAATATATATATAAGTGCAAAAATATAATATACCTTATATAAGGTAAACAATGAGGGTTGTTGAGGCAGAAATGAAACTGCAGGCAATCTGGTCCAGGCTTGTGAGACGGGTAGGGTTAGGGTGCGGGGGTTAGGGGTAGGGTGCGGGGGGGGGCGGGGGGTTGAGCCCAGTCACACTGTGGGACACCCAGACGATGAAGCTCCTGGCAGACGACTGCTAACCTCAAGCTGGGGGACAGAGCATCAGCCTCTGCTCCTACTATCAGAAGATGCCTAAAAGCACAAACAGAGTGTGTTCCTTACTACATGTAGACCAGTGGCGTATACAGGGGTGGAGCCACAGGGGCAGCTGAATGCTAATTGGGCCCCAGAGTGCCCGCTCACCTGTCAATCACTAATTCAAAACATATCATTGGCTAATGATAAGGTTGGCCCCTCTGCATGAATTATGCCCCCTCTTATGCGCCCCCCCCACTGAAAAAAATCCTAGAACCTCTCCTGATCTAGATATCTGTTTGTGTTAGCAGGCCGTGACGCTGCAGACCTGCCTTAAGAGACCTGCAATCGTCACCTATACCTACAGTACATGATTACTGTGTAACAGCCGTCCCACAGAGACAGCCAAAATAATATATCTGATGAACAATAAGATATGCAAAAGGCAGGATATACGCAGAAAGAAGCCGTGGAAAGAAGAGCTAATGAAAATAAACAAGAGAGCGAGGGAAAAAATCACGGGCGAGTAGGTGGTTCTGTAATGACTCATTATTTAAGGAAAACCAAAGGAAATCTTAATCAATGAAAAAAAAACACTGCGGCGGAGTTTGTCCTCAATGTACCCGATGGAGAACTGGCAGGGGTTTGCTACACATTGGATGGATATATAAACATAAATATAAAGACTTTTGGTGACACGGTAGGTCATTAGGGACAGTGTACCCTCACACCTCCAGGTATTAAAACTGAACTGAACTGAACTGAGCTGAACTGAACTGAGCTGAACCGAATTTGCAATTTGCATGTTCTCCCAGTATCACATGGGTTTCCTCCGGGTACTTCAGTTACCACTCACAGTCCAAAGTCAGTGTTTATCTGAATTAATGTCTAAATTGTCCATTGTGTACCTGTATGTCTTGTGCCCTGAGCAGCCTGGGATGAGTTCCAGGCTCTCCGTAACCCTGCACTGGATAAGTGGATGGAAAATGGATGGATATGGAGTTGTATATTATTATTGAACAGTAAAAGAGTACTTATTTATTCCTGTAATTCTCCACCCTCAGGCACATTGTAAAACCCATTGTACTTACACATGAGGCACAAATCATTTTAGTTACTTGGCCAACACTAACTCAGAATGACTTTATACATGTCTACTGCGGGATATTTCGCTGGAGCAATTTGGGTCTCGTATGTCAGTCCAGAAGCTGGGATCAGCTTTGCACTAGAACTATTAAGCATTAGGGAACAAGGCCATCTACAGAATGGAAGCTGCTGCATGAATCATCACGTGGTTTCCTGCTCATCAGAGGTATGTTACCAGTGCTATGCAAAGATTTCATCACACAGGGCTAAGTGAAGAGTATACAGACTGTAATGTTTCCAGAAGGATGATTACTTCAATACTATTTAAAAATGTAACAAAGATGGCTGTGCATACAATTATGTCTGCTTTCATAAACGGAACACTAAGATTCTCTAAAGAAAGGAAGATGGCTTTGCAGATTTTCATACCAGCCAAATCAGAGCTCTAATCCATACCACATTGGTCATATTCTGTTACTCATCTATGCTAATCCTGAGATTTACATTCTGAAAAGATGCCATCTCACTGCACAGATCCCAACCAAAGCTAGTCAGTCAAGGGTACTAGTCACTTGAACTGAAATTGTGCTCCCAGTCCTATCTGTTATTCACAGGGAAAAACAGCCAATCGATCGATTTGATCAGTTTGGGGATTACATCTCAGCTGAAGGATTGATTTTCATTACATTTTTCTTGTTTGAGAAATGCCACACAGAATTGACACTGTTGCCGAATAAAAATGGTTCTTTAATACTGTAAAAATGTAATATTTACAAAAACCTCAACTCCCATGGTCTGCAAAAACTTAAAAATAAATAAATAAAATAATTAATAAAAAAAAAAAACTGCCCAACAGTTTCACATATTTTGAAAGTGCTTACATCCAGTTATGTATTTTATTTTTCCAGAATTCACATACTACATACACTAGTGTATCCTACCTTAGACATATGGCTTATATGATTTGCTATTTGTAATGTGCAGTTTGGTGTTCAGGGCCTTGCTCAAGGGCCGAAAGTGGATAGAACTGACTAAGTTAGTTGGGCTCCCTCAAGTAAAATGGTAATTGTTTCCCAATTCCTCTGTTTCTCTTTCTTCTTATTTTCAGATAATCACGGCACTAACTGCCTCTGACAGAAACATCCTGCAGTCATACCAGCACGTACCCTGGTGAGGAAGGTTTCCACTGACCATGAAGACGTGCGTCGGTCGACTTCCACACCCTATCATTCCTTCTGTCTTCACCTAACACACCCCCCCCCCACACACACACACACACGTGACGGGACATCAGAGCAATTCATGATTACTGAAAGTGAGTTTTAATCTGGCGCGTAGCCTCGCACTCCTTACGAGCTTAATTAGGCGTTCTGCCGACAGACCCAGGAGATGTCATCCTTAATGTTCTGTGTAAGAGCAAACCAGATATTACCCATAGTCAGGAGATAATTAATGCATCCCCACAGCAGGAAGCCCTAACAAAATATAATGAAAGTAATTCATAAGATAAAAATGATTGCATTAAAAAAGGACTCGCAACAAAATTAAAAAAAAAAAAAAACAACAGTGTATGGTCATTTAGATTGGTTATTAAGGGTCATTTCCATTGTGGAATTTACAATGATCACTTTGAACAAATACTATCCATCCATCCATCCATTTTCCAAACCGCTTATCCTTACTGGGTCGCGGGGGGTCCGGAGCCTATCCCG
>JAODJX010000020.1:23902780-23923935 GCA_026776945.1 Isichthys henryi | reverse complement strand
TGTGCATGCGTGAGTGACTGGTGTGTGAGTGTGCCCTGCGATGGGCTGGCCCCCCATCCAGGGTTGTTCCCTGCCTCTTTAAAATTAAACGTGTTCATAAAGTTAAGTAAATGAGGCTTGGTCATTCGTAAGCTCCATCGGCCAGCAAGGAGTTAACAAAGATCAATTTAACCTGCAGGATAAACTGTTCCTCCACCTTGGAACGGCTCGGACTTTCTGATTATAAAATGAAGGTTCTCTCATTCACACTTTAAAACAGTAAGAATGTGGTGAAACTTTCCTCATTATCGTTCAGGCCGTACTGTTTAAAGGACACGGCGCTTCCTTGAACTTTCTTAGCAGGCAGGCTTAAAAACTGATTCATATTTTCTTCATATTCATTTCTTTCCCTATCCTCAAATAATGTAAAAAGGAGACCTTGAGAAAGAACCACGCAGCTCAGGTGATCAGCAGTATTAAAGGCAGGATAATCACAGGCCCAAACCGCCACGTAACACCACGTATATGAGCAATTCAAGCACTGCGACCAGCATCTGGAGCTCAGCCTGTCTCTCATTGCTCTGTCATCTCAAAAGCATCACCGGGAAGCTCCACAAGATCTCACTTAACGAGCACCGTCTTCATTTCCGGAGAGCTCCACAACTTCCACGCTGTTTCACCGGCGATCTCAGCCCCCTGGTCCACATGGCGTCCAATTAGCCACTGCTTAAAGGTACCTTCAATTTAAATAGAAAATACAGTCCAGGCACTTTAAAGGTAGAAACAAAAGATGGAGGTCGTTGCCTTTCCGCCAACACGCTTGGCCTCATTTCAAAACGCCTGGCACGGACGCACTCGGAGGGTGTTATGGGGCGTCATTAAACAGCCCCATACACCTCTTTTCTCTGAATGCACTAAAGCTTCCAGTTTAATATTTATTTAGCTTTTTTTTTTTTCTTGGAAACAAGCAGTTGCATTGAGTCATTTTTTTATTCCACACACATAAAAGAAATACATTTATTTCTGTCTAATTTCAATACCTTCAGCCATACATGCAGGATTATGTAGCAGCCGTATTTACCCCTAGCGCCCGCACCAAGAGCGTGAAGCGGTAATCTTCTGGAGACAAAGCTGCAGCAGGTTTAGCCGAGTCTCTGACCGCTCGCAAACCTTTCTCAGATCCTCTCCTTTTGTTCCCCCCTTTTGTATTAAAATCACTTGCTTTCTTTTTCTGTCATGCCGTCTTCCCCTACTTCTACCATTAACAGCTTCACTCTAAATGAACCAACTGACTAAGTGCCACTTTCTAGCAAGAGCTATTGGGCAGGATAACAGCTCTGCCACTCAGTTAGTGTTCTACTACTGCTACGGGGGGGATATGATCCTCATCTTAATTCTTAATGGCTAAAGCACAAACATCTCTTCTAGTAGGGGGCCCCAACCATTTGATGACCACAGACTGGCATACTGTACGTTGCGGTACAATTTCATGAATTGAAGGATTACACATGATTAATAGGAAATATATACATCAACATCATAGCTTGTTTGTTATAAGTGCTTATATTGCTAACATTTCTTTAAATACTTAGTTGAAACATTTTATTTTATCCACACATAAACAGTTGTTGTTACCTCCATTGTCTAAGATTGAAGATTTAATTGTATCCTACATGAATGGGAGAGGACAACTCTCATTGTTTTACGACCTCTTATTAAACTACTCAATGGAGTCGTCATCTAAAAAACTGGAGGCATGGAGAATTGACATGAAGGAGGATACTGGTGAAGCAGACTGGGAAATAGCTTGTTTTAAGGCTCAGACCCAGTCTATTAATACCAAATTCAAGTTACTACAATATAAATGGCTGATGCGTACCTATCCTACACCTAGTAGATTAAACCCGAATAACCCTGATATGAAATGTAAAGAGGAAAAAGATTCCCTAATTCATTGCTTATGGGAGTGTACAAGGATAGAGTGATTTTGGAAGAGATCTTGTCGTGACTCAGAAGCATTCGCTGCTTGTTGACTTTGCAGTTTTACAAACCAGAAGGATAATCGCATTGTTGTGGAGAAGTTTGGATGCACCCTCTACCCGACTGTGGACAAAGGAACTGATGGTTTGTCCAGCTCTGGAGAGATTAACATATATTGTAAAAAAGAAAGATAAGACCGTTTCTCATTCATGGAACCCCTACGTGCATTTTTTGGAAACTCATGAGTTTTAATAGTGATTAATCTGAAAGGTTCGCGCTGCTGTGATTGGGTTTATCTTCCTTTATTTTTTTATTTTTAATTGACCTATTATTTATACTTTATTTTTTTATTATTTTGTTGGATTTGTGTTTATGTGTTGATTTGTTGGAATGTAAATGCTTAAAGTTACCAGCCCCTGTCTCCATTAACAGAAAGCTCGGCCGGCTTTTTGTCCATTACACTGCCGCGCTATTTATTCATCCGGGAGACCAAGGAGAGGGCACACCTCAGCCCTCTCCTGAAACCCACCCATCAAAATAAAAGTCCCCCAAATAAACCACACCGCTGTCTGTCCCCTTACACGCCTCTCCCCAATTTGCCCTGCCTGGTTCCCAAATTCTTTGCTGCCTAGTATCTGGATTATTGCATTTCCATGTTTTTAGTAAAATGTCCTCGACTGTCACTAATAAATGTGATGTTGAAATGAAGCCATGATTTGGGTCTTCTAACCCCTTTGTAATGGGTGCATGTCTTCCAGTTTTCCAGTCCAGAAGAAAGGCTTGCTTAACAAAAATTTATGCTATGCGATCTGAGGTAGTACTTTTAATCCATTTATTTTAGTCTGCTTCCTAGCGAGTATGGAGACTAAGATGCCACGATGCTTCATTCCAGAGAAGATCAGATATCTCCGTGAAGCTGGCAGACAGGTGGACGTGTCCAGAGGGTGTGAAAGTAGATGTCAGAGGTGTTCAGGCGGAGTATGTGTGTGTGTCTCAGCCAGCAAGCTCCATCCCGAACATATTGTGTTGTACGACGTCTTTCCTGTGGTCTTTTTATTTCATTTGATTACTATTTATATTTTTTCTATTTCTATAGCTCTCAACCCAGAGTGTTGGTGCCAATGTCAAGGTAATTTTCCCTTTAATAATCCAGTAGACAGAAACATCTGTAGTTGTTAGAAGAGCATATAATTTAGACAGGAGTGTCTCTGAGGTATTTTGTTGATTGTATAAATAGTAGTGGGTGTATAGATGACTGTTTATCAAGCCAGTCCTCAGGGGCCCTCAGACACACTCAGGGAATTGGGAGAGAGCAAAAACATGGACCGTCTGGGGGCTCCCGGTGGACTGGTTTGTAGAAAAACTGGCTTCAACTTTGCTAATTATCATACAAGTTGGATCAATTTCGATTTCAGCCACTACATATAGATGCATAAACACACACATTAGACTTTGCAAGCCAGTAAAACAGATGACAATGGAGGAGAGGAATAAAAAGGCCACCGTTCCGGACAAGTGGGGGCGAATCTCTGGAGGAACTGAGGACGGTCCTGCAGGGGGCCTGGAGCTGATTGATCCTTAAGTAAACTTACTCAGAAAGAAAATGCACTTACTTTTGGCGTGCCTCTGGGAATGACATTTGTCTTTTTTTTTTTACACATCTACATCTGCCCTCGTTTCCCTTAAAAGTCTAATGCCACAGTTGATAGAGGAAAACTGCAGGATGTTCACTGTCAGATCTTTGCATGATTGATTACACCGTTGTTTAAGCATCCTAGTGAACCGCTCTGGGGCGCGGGTCCGAGCAGAGCAAACTGATGCCTATCGAGTTGCTACGTCACGGATCATAAACGTCTGCACAAATCCAGTATAATTTCTGCCTGATCAGGATGAAAAATACAGGGAACAGACACGTTTTATGAAATGTTATTTACAATTTCTGTGTGAATATCTGACTGAAATCCCACCCAGGGTGTCCCTGGAAACATGCTCTATGCTTCCTGATAGCAGGGGCACGTTTGCCGTTTCTGGGGCTGTACTCAACAGCCATTTTGCAGCCTCCAATAGTGTATTGACTGCTTGCGGCCAACAGGGGGCCCCCCAAATCTCTGGAGCCCCACGCAGTTGGGTGGTTTGAGTGGCGGTAAACGTCGCCACTGTCTGAGATCCCAGCTCACCATTGCATTGGACAAATGGCTATGGAGTATGGATGGATTTCTGATCCTGTATTGCAAACTGTAATGTTATTTAAAAACATACAAAACATTGCCCTGAAACATATTAATAATTATTTTTTGTAGAGGTGCAAGCAGACATTAGCATTTAGATGTTTCCCCCCTGAGCAGTGCCCCCCCCACAGAGGCGGAGGGTGATTGTCAGAGTCAGGTGCCAGGCGAGGGGCTCTGGTGACAGCTCCAGCCGGGAGGTATGACTAATCAGAGTGACAGTGGTGGGTTCGAGTGAGTGGCCGTCTTTTGGTGCCTGATTAAAAAAAGGGCAATGTTTCAGACTCAACTGTGAAGAAGCCATCCTGCTGTTCTTGCTGGCCAAGAAAACATGATTTTTTCTTATATTCCGTAAAAGGACCGCTACATAGAATCTTATAAACAGGGATTGACATAACTGGTACGCAAGTACACATTCACCTTTAAAAGCTTTAAAATTAATGTAACTGGTTGGTTAGAACAAAACCTTGGTCTGGATTCATACTTTTTTGGACCTGAACTTTCTACATCTGCCTGTAATGGAGTACTTTTGTAACTTCTCCAATGCCCGTAATAAAACAAATGATATTATAGATGGAAGAGATGACCAGTAAAGATGACTTCATTAGGTTATAATTCACTTACTATCTTATTCCATTAACACAGTGTTTTCCAGTCCGGTCCTTAGGGACCCACAGACAGTCCACATTTTTGCTCTCGCCCAGCTCTCTACCAGGAACAAAAATGTGGAATGGCTGGCAGGGAACTCGGAGGGAGCAAAAACGTGGACTGGCTAGGGGTCCCCGAGGACCGAAACACTGCATTAACAAATGATGAATAGACAAATGGGACAAACACAGAGCATCCCTGTACCTTCGCCCCTCCCAAGCCCCTGCCTGATATAATGCTACCCTGGAATGTCTCTCTGGGCTCCCCAGGCCTTCCTCTCTGTTGCCTCCCTCACTCCTTTCAGTTTAAGCCCACTGTGTTTGCTCTGCGTTGGCGTTTAGCAGCAATGGTCTCCGGCCAGCTTCTCCTCAGCCTTTGCACACAGCTTGACCCCAGCGTGGCTTTCAGGAGCTCCATAGCAGCCTGGCTATTTTAGTACCATGTTGGCATGGGCTCTCTGGCACACGACATGAAATCTTCCATGTGACGGGTGCCACTGGATTTGGGGGAAGCGGACCGGCGGGCAACTCGTTCCGAATACAGCTGAAATGTCATCGACGCTAAACCTCACGACACCCGACAAGTCCGATATCTCAGGGACCTTGGGTACTCAACGCCGGCTCCACAGCAGGCCCCTTTCAGCACCGGGTAGGGGGCGTGACCTAAATGAGGGCATCTCGACCTTCCTTAGATCAGGAACCACCGACGGAATCAAAGAGACCACAGCAAGAGATCATCTACCAGTAGCAATTTTGTCGAGAACTAGATGTTCAAGAGCAGATCCTTATTCCCAATGCAACATACATTTTTACTTACATTTTTTTGGAAGGAAGGCATCCCTAGAGCAGTTAAGGGTTAAGGGACTTTCTCAAGGGCCCAATGGTGACATCACTCTGGTGATGATGGGCTTTAAACGAGCAACCTTCCAATCACAGGCACAGCAGCCTAACCTGATAATACTTATGTCGCTTGCAATAACAAGGAGGGTCTCTTGAATAATCTTCACTCTGGGGAGACGTTGCACAAATGGCCTACATTTTAAGACATTTAAATATTTGCGTTGTTGGGAGAGAGGCAGAGAGTGATGTGCTAATTATTTGCTGGCTAATAGCACATATTACGTAAAATTCAAGAGAGTGTTAATGATGCATTTTGTCAAGTTTTACTAAATGGTTTATGTCGCTGCTCTACAGACCCTGGGTCTGAAGACGCTTCAATGCAAAGACTCATTATTTTACATGCAAATCTGCCTCACATGTAGTGCAGAGCGACCCAGTATTCACAGATTAATCTGTGTGAGCAGGTTGGCAATGAAAAGGCAAATCAGGGGTAGCCACAGCCATTTTCACCGGCACGACTGCGATCTGATGAGTTACGGGCTCACAACAGGTAGCTTGGTGGTTTAGAACCTTGCTGTTAGACATCAGGAAATATAACAAAGTGCTAACAACCAACTAAACAATGCCTGACAAAATAAAGCACGGAAAACCGTAACTTGCTTTGATAAAAAAAGCAGCGATGCTATGTTTGAGACGGAGGCTTCGAAAGCGTGTATCAGGCTCGACGGTCCGTGTCTGGTGAAAGCTCGCTTCGAGCCTTGTGACATTCTTAGAAAGAAAGGAGGCCCGGCTTCCCACAGGGACACGCTAGTGATCCGTTTCGAGTTTTGAATTGTCGATACAAAGAAGTGTAACCGCGATTTTAAGTATCGTGTCAAAAAGGTCACTATTGGGGATGAAATACTTGAGGAGTACATTATATACGTATATTAACCTAGTGATGGCAAACTTAAAACACTGTTTCAAAACGTTTCAGAACCTTTATGGTACTTCTGTATCGGAACATTGCCCTGAAGTCTGTATGAAAATGACAAAGTCCGAAGACCACACTGAAGAGGGCTTCATGAAATCATACCATTTCAAAACTTTTCAATGGCTTTGCTTCATTTGGTCTCAGTCCAAGCACAGCTGAACAGATTGTCTGTTTTAATACTTGACACATCATCATTACAGAAGCTCAGTGAACAAGAATTTTCCCTACAAATCCCCAAAATGCATATTTCTGTGAAACAATGGTTTAAACGTTTTGAAAGATCCAAAAAAATTTTCCGAATCAGTCGTTTCAATTGCCTCCGTCTATAAGAATCCCATTTTTGCCATCGCTATATTCACTAGAAGATGTCACCTGGGCACACTGTGTTAAACGAGGCTTTCAGTAATGAACCTTTTGCCAGATCATTTGGCCTGAAAACCTCAGTGCTATATAAAGCCTCATTTTGCTATTTTTATACAAGAAATGGGCAAATAAGCAGCTTAAACACAGCATTACTAAATGCACCACAAACTATTTATCCTTCATACCCTTTCTTTATGTTTGAAGGAGTCTTAAATAGGCTCATTGTTTAATTGGTGATCCTTGACAGCTGTAAGGTGGCCAGACCGCTGTGGCGCTGCCAAGCACCTTATGAACTGCAATATATTTACCACCAGATGGCGCCCATGGGCACAAGGTCATCTTTACCTCATGCGGTCTCCTTCAGTGCCATGAGTTGAGTTTGCTTGGCTTGGTTATACAGCTTTGATTATATATACATATATCCTCCTTCTGTTTTTTTCATTAGATAATCATAAAACATACCACATTCTTCCTGAAACACCTGCATAAACTGGATAGCAGACGTGTTTTATTTCAGAAAACATATTTCAATATCACGACTGGAGACATATGTCACACAGCATATGACAGGCTCCCTCTCATATTTTATTTATTAAATAAGATAAACTGTGCTTCTCTTTGCGAATCGGTGTTATTCAGAACCGGGCATATTTCCGCCTCCACTGAATGCATTGTGAGTCTCCTCTATAAAAGCATATTTTGCTTTTATGTGGGTATGTGAGTCATACATGCCTGAATAACCCTTAGTGTCATTCCCACAGTCTTTCACTCAACCTGAGTGGCTAAATTATAACATCTGTACTAGAGATCAGCACACTGCAGTTATAGATATTTTAATAAAAATACTCAATTATTTTCATGATAATGTTATAAGTAGCAGCAACATGGTTCAGGCCAAACTGCTCGATGACAAAAACCAACACCAAGACTTAACATATTTGCCCCTTGAAGTTTTAGATTAGTCCTCATTTATTATTATTAATTGAAGAGCAAATTTGCGTAACTTACCCAGTTCTGTGCGTAACTTACCACAGAAACTTTCCCAAAAACGTATCCCATGTAGTGAGTGTTGCAAATTTTCTCTTTGATTGCTACATGATTGTTTCCCATGTGTTTCTCTGAAGGCTCAGTTATGGAAAGAGAGACTCCACGGTTATTCAGGGTATATCGTGACACAAGCCTGCAATACTAAAAAAAAAATGGCTATGGAGAGAGACTCATTGATGCAGGTGAAACATCTCAGTGCTGATTCACCGTTCAGCCATACAGTTGGCACCTTGTCAGCTTTCTGGAATGTTCTGTTGGGTACCCCTTGTCATGGGTGCCACTTTTGGTCCTCGTCCTATGACATAGAAGTCAGATAAATGGCAAGGCCTAGCCTTTTAATCTTTGAGTCGTTTTTTGATGGTTCCCCGGTAGAGAGGCAAGTTCTGCTCATTAACAATGAGGAAGGCTTGGAGGTCAGAAGGACACCATTCCAAGGAACCCATATCCCTTGCGGGTCACACGGCCGACGTCATCAAGACCATATGTGCCATGCTTCATGCTGGACTCATTACTCACCCCATTAGCTATATGGGCATCGCGGGCACCATGACCTAAACGTCACCAGCCAACATTCCTAGTCACCCAGCACCAGCATGTGTTGCTCATATGTAATAACTGTTTAGGGGCTTCAGTTCATCTGCCAGCGACCAGCTCTGCACGTTTCCGAAATCCCGCTCTAATGCCATTTAAAAAGTGTCTCAAAGAGATATGGCACTGATACGGATGACACACAACATTAAAACTGTCCCTGGCTTTTCTCTTTGTGTGATCGATGACCGTGTCCAGTTGAATCGACCTCAGCCATTACTGAGACGGTCTCTGGAAAATGCAATCCGTTGGCTGAAGAGATTGGACCATTGGTCATCTCAAGGGAGACTCTTCTTATTTGCTTCAGCACAATGTCAAAGTCCCTGAACCTCATCCCCTCTCACAGATGTTTAAAATAGAGAGGATCTCACCTCACACCACGAGATGATCCAAAATAATCCGCCGACATAGCCCCCATTAATTATAACCAATCAAATCCTAGCTTTGGGAGGGCTTTTCTGATTGGCCTAGAAGGAATATTAGAACATCTGCTCCCACTGCTCCGTCATTTCTGACTGCATCGCCCGCAGCCAATAGGGAAATGCAGTGCAGGCTAGTATAGAATCATGCTGTGACAGGTCTGTGTGGTGGAGAGAGCATTCAACACACCACAAGTCGTTTTCACTGCAGCCTGATGCATTAGCTACTCAGAAGGTGAATGAACAGAACTCATTACATCATCAGGCTCCAGCTGCGATGAGACACAGATGTACGTATGGTACAGCCAATGTAGGAAATGTACCCGCCAGTTCCACGGAGACTGATTATGGACTCTGTTATACAGATTCTGAAAACTGGTTCCACTGAGTCTCTCTCTGCCGATTCCATTCTGAGATTCTCCAACGACATGCACTGGCTTTAATAATGAGGAGGAAGCAGAACATGACCCTGTGAATGGTTCTCTCACGCTGAAGGACGGTTTTTCACCTCCATCCATTGCCTGTCAAGCTGTGCAACCCTCTGCTTCTCCACATCTGGGCAATTCTAACCCTAACCCTAACCCCCCTCTCCCGCTAGTTCCAGAGCCACAGCTGCTAGGGGCAGACAGCCCGGGGTGGGGGTGGGGGTCTAGAGGAGGGCCTGTCAATCACAAGCAGAATGGAAGCTACCATGGATAACTGAGACCAAAATGATAAACCACTCCGCTTCTTTCAGCCAATCCGTGCCTCACACAGACACACACATCAGCCTGCAAGACTCACCACTGCCACAGAGGGCGCCCTACACAACAGCATGATTTTGCAGCATTTCAAATTGGAGTGTCAAACCTCATTTGGGTTCTTTAATTCAGGTTCTTCCTACTAAGCTTCCTACCCAAACTCCCTTCCACGCCTCTCTGTTCTCAATTAGCAATCAATGCCACACAAGTCATTTAACACATCAAAAAGACCATAACTGGTAATCGTGGAGAACTGATTACTTGGGATCATTATAGTGCTTAGGATGATAAAGAAATGGTTTAAATTATTGATACAAAACCATTTAATCAGCAGTAATTAGATATTTGAGTTAAGCATCCTAAACAGTGATTTGTCATATGAGGAATATACAGTGTTTGTTGGCTAGAATCAGTGAGTCATTGCACTAAGCCAACGTCAGTGATTGCATCTTTACCAAGTGACAGCACAATGCGCTGAGATATGCGTCACTGTGACAAGCTGTGCAACCAAAAGGGCAGATTTGTCCCTGGCAACAGAATACAGACTGTATCTTCATTTTTTTTAAATTTATTCACTGATGTTTTTCAGTGGTCGTCACTGTTTGTCATAAAATCCCAAACTGTCTCAATAAACTGTACATCACTGGAGAATGAGCTTGAAATACCTTTATAGAAAGACACACGATGGTGACTGGTAACCCTATGGTGCTGCTGACCCCTAGTGGTTATACAAAGTATATTGGCACAAATGAAGAGAACAAATTTCCAAGATTAGCGCAGCCTCTCTTGACCAGTGTTGATATTGTACTATTTGAAGCGTGAAGCTAAATTACGCAGATACAAAAACAGGTTGAGGCTGCATGCCTGGCTCTTCTTTCTAAATCTTTATATACACATTTGCCAGCAAGTCTCCTACAAACTCTTCATAGGCATCAAACTCTGCCTCAACCCTTTTCCAACCATAACATTTTCACTGAAGCCCACTTTGCTGCCAGACCAATAAATGGGACATTTGGCAATGGTCAGGTCTCTCCTGAATCTCTGCAATGTTCTGTCACATTACCTTGTCCAGTGGAAGCTGATCCCTGATTACCCAACAATAACCCAACACTAGGCACCGGAAACTTGAACTTCAGACCAGCCTCCTGAATGGCGGCAAACCTCCTCCAGGACGTTATCAAGAGCGCCATTAGAGGTCACCCAGCTGCACAATGCTGCGTGGTACCCCTGCAAGCACTTCACAAAGGTGGCCGGGGCGTTGCAGAACCCAAAAGGCATGATTCTCAGGTGCCACAGTCCATGCCCCGGGACGTTTGAATATCTTCACCCTATCCAGAGGTCAAGGAAGCTGAACCACTGAAAAATCTGCAAGGGAGTCAAGAGCAGCTCCATCCCCATCGATACACGAGCCCTGGATGTCTGCAAACCAGAACTTGTGTTCAGCATCAGACTTGAGCACACAGTCTCTCTCGGGTGGCCCTTCACCAGAGTTTCCAGCTAGTTCTGGGAAAGGCTCTGGGCAATGCGAAGTTCTGTGGTCCTGCTTCCAGTAGCACCAGCACACTCTGTCTCTACAGTGCCTTCTCAGCTTCAGCCTCCCTGGCTGCGGACTCTGCTGCCTGACACTCACTGTCCTGCAGACATCTCCCTCCGGGACAGGGTCAACCATGCTGCATTTAAGGTGCCAACTCAAATGGAAGGCCCATGATGCCATTTTGCTCCTATGTACTATTTCACAATAAATGCACCTTCCAGAGCCCACCTGGCACTTCTGTCCCAACAGACTACAGTGAGATTCTGGTACAGCTTCCCCTAATACTTGGACAAGCCCTTCATCCCTCATACAACCCCGAAGTAATGCTGGGCAGGCGATGCTGAAAATGTAGATGCAGACACAGGTTGCGGCCACATATTTTACTCTTTATTTTATCTTAGCAGTGCAACCATTATAGACAGTCCAACTGCCAACAAGCTCACCAGACAGCAATGTTATGCAGATACTTTAAGGTGCAGGTGCTGCACCGGGGGAGGTCGGCATCATCAAACACTCGATACCTTAGAAAGGGGGCCCTTTCAATCATTTGGGCAAAAGAGGGAGGGGCTCAGGCACTCTAATACCCTAAGGGGGTGCCACTTTGCCTGATGGGAAGGTGGTGTCATCATTGCTGTGCCAAGTTAACGGCCAATATTAAGCAATCAATTTAACTTAATCTGATATGTGCGGGGTGTTGGATGATGATGTCGGCCTCTGTGAGCCAGTTGGATGGACAATGGGGCCAATTATGTAGACAGAGACACATACGTCAGACTTTAAAATGTCCCTCAGAATGCTTTATTTTCCATGCATAGTTTGGACAAGAGTGTAGTGGGACTTCATTTGAGATTAAAAACAAAAACAAACAAAATAAAAAGTGACATTCATAATTTTCTCATTATCGACATCTGCAACTGTTCACAAAATATCTCAACTGTACTTTTCAATTTCTTCATTAATCCTTCAAAGGGCCAAAAAGTGCTGTTAAACATAAATATGCTTAAAAAAAAAGACGAGAGTCGATAACTGAAATGTCCTGGAAATGTCTACAACACAGATCTTCAGCACTGACCCTTCTACGTTTGACGTTCATGCCAACTGCCTTCCATTTAAAATAAAAAACAGTTCTCCTTTAAATCCATCTAAAATATTAATTATTCAGAGCCAAATAGCCAAAACAAATCTGACAGTTTTCTCCCCCTAAACAAACAAACATTTAGAAGCAGTTGTGTTTCCAGTTCACGCAACAGATTTCTGCTTTAAACAGCTCACTAAAAAAAAAAAAAAAAAAAGGCCAAACCCCCCCCCCCCCCAAGGGACCGAGTGTCCCTGGTTCAGATAACAGCGATCAGACTGAAGCCTAACAAGGTCTCTGCATACCGTTACCACTGCGGTAAGTTCAACGGAGGAGAATAGCGTGAAATCAATCTTGGAACTGGGAGCAGACCACTACACTCACAGACATGTAAACAAGAGAAACAAAAAGCGTTCTGTGGTCTTTCGGGCCAAAGGGGGCTGTTTCACTACACTAATACTTTAACTTCACTCTCCTTTTCTGTTTCGATTTCCAAAATAAGAGCACAGCACAAGCCAGAATAAAACACACACGTCGCCATGAGACCGATCCTACGACGAGGGGAGACCCGGCGTAGAGGCATCGATTGAAATTAAAATTTAATTTTGACTCGAGTGGTTAGAGCGGTGGTGTGGGCAGAGGGAGAGGAAACAGGCACAGGGTCAAGAGTAAGCAGGCGGGTGTCAGCGAGCGAGGCGTGGCTCCCGTCCAGTTGTTCCTGTCATTGTTTTTGGAGATTTTATCAGCTGCTCTGCAGTTCAGAGACCGAGTGACATAACAAACCATAACTGCATGTAACAAAATGGAAGTCGTCCCGTCTCTCACCCACATATACTGATGAAAACATTGGCCGTTTAAAGATAAGAAATCACACATTTCAGGTGGTTACATATACTTCAGGTGCTGACCGTTAAAATTATATGTTGTGTTTCTAGGTAATTGGTCTGAATACATATTTTAACATACTAAGATTAAAAAGAAAATCCATTCAAAGGATTAAAATTACAAAACGCAAAAATAGAAATAATCTCTTTTGAAAGACACTATATAGCTTACGCTCACAGAAAGCCGGCAGGGACTCCAATATAAATATTTTGCATTTTTCCACTCTTTCAGATAACTAAATAAACTGACAAGAAATTTCATTTCGCAGTGATTCCAGCTATAAACAGCAGAGAGCTCTTTGTCATATTTAGGTTAAACAGACATATTCGTCATTTTACGGTAGAGCCAGTGTAGAAACAACAAAAAATACAGTATTTTTTAAAAAATGAAACTCATTTAATTCAATGTAGTCAGCTGTTCAACAAAAAATACACAGCTCCACTAGGGGGCACTGTCCCCCAACTCACAACTGAACACAGTACACATGGCCTTCAAAAGGAAGTGTTTTAAACAAGGGCATGTAATGCATCGATTAATTGGGATTAGCTTCAACAATACCTTCAAGAAAACAAACTATGCTTGCCAAGCTAAATAAAGCGGATGGAAGCAGGACCCAAGCGCTTCCGTGTGACACGTCTGACACAGCATGTTCCACCACGAGCCTCAGGAAGTGTCACAGGATGCAGGTGGCAGATTTCGTTCTGTAGCACGGTTTACAAAGTTGACCCTTGGACAGTAACAATACCAGCAACATCAGGGAGGCGATGGCAGCCCACTTCCCGGCAAGTGACGGCCCACCCTCTATTCCCTTGGCTGACACCGGCCCACCTCCCCCTGCGTCTTCAAAGCCAAGAAGCCAGAGGGACAGCTATGTCAGTTAAGCATGAGGCTTCGTACATGTCATGGAGGGGTGTGGTCAGGGGGGAGGCGGAGCCAGTAGGAGCAAAGCCACTCATTTGACATGTTCCTCACTGTGGGAGGAGCAGTAGTATTTCTTGTGTGCTATAAAAGTGGAGAGACTGCTGAACTTGATGTTGCACAGACGGCAAAAGCGCGTGTTGCCATTCTGCAGGGGCGAGACGAGCGCCGTCTTGGGGGGCACTTGGCTGTGCCCGTGAGGGGGGGTCTGTGAGTGTGCGGCATCAGGCACGGGTGAGACAGTCAGGGGGGCGGTGCCCACAGGGGAAATCCCACCCTTGTGAGACCCCAGGGGGCTTCCGTTGACTAGGGGCGAGGAAGGGGAGACGGGCTCCCTCTTCACCCGACCGTTCACACTTTCCCGGAGAAGGGGTGGGCCCAGGTTTGGGGGTGTGGCCGGGGGAGGCTCCTTGGGGCTCAGGTTGGAGGTGGGGCTAACAGGAGCAGACTGGGCCTCAGAGTGGCGGGCCGCCTCCCCATCGTCGGGGAAACTGCGGCCCAGTGCTGGCTGCAGGGTCAGAACCAGGCCGTGCACCGTTCTGAAATGCTCCATCAGGTCGCCCATGATTGCACCATTGGGTGGGCAGTAAGGGCACACCACGGGCAGGCTGGTGGCGGGGGAGGCATGTGCTTTGGCACCGGGTGTCGCTGGCAAACTGGGTGACCTGGCGAGCCCGGGCTGCTGCGTGTTGAAAGACACTACCGTGGCCACTGGATCCGGCTTCACCTCCCTGCTTTCCGTGTGGTCCGAGTACGGCTCCGGCCCGTCCAGGAGGCGTGTTGGCGGCGATGTGGAGGCGGAGCGCTTCAGCCGGTGGAGCTGCTCCAGAGAGCGCTGCTGCAAGGTGGTGGCCGGGCAGTAGAAGGTCTTGTGGGCCAGGTAGTTCTCGATGCTGTTGAAGCTGATACTGCAGGCGGTGCACTTGTGGTAATCGGTGAGCGGCAGCGCTGGCAGCCCTACCTGAGGGGCCTCCCGCAGACGGGGCCTCTTGCTGAGGTCAATGGGGCCCTCACCTTCAGGGCCAGGGCTAGGGGAGGGCCCAGAGAGGTGCCTTATGGGCAGGGCAGGCTGTTCCAACACCTGGGTCATCGGGGCCACGGTCTCCTGCTTTGTGGCCAGGGTGGGAGCCAGGGCTGGGGCCGGCACAGGAACGGGGATGGCAGCAGAACCTGTCAGGGCCTTGGTCTGGGCCATGTGGATCTCGTACATCTTCTTGCGCTTGCGAGTTCGGATGGGCTGTGGCAGGAAGGTGGCCTTGCCCTGGTGGGGGCGCTGGTTGGACGGGTCATGGCGTGAGGCGCAGTAGAAGCGCTTATGTACGATGTAGTTCTCATGCCGGCTGAAGCGGATGTTGCATGCCTGGCAGAAGGTGCGGCTGGGATCGTCGTCAGTGTCGCCTACCGAGCCGCCGGGACTCTGGCTGCCCTCGCTGCTCCGGCCGCCGCTCTCCCCCTCTGAGGACGTGGGGTCCTTCAGCGCTGCCTCCTCGCTCTTCACCTCTACCACCAGTGTGGCGCCCACCTCAGACTCCGCGTCGCTGTGTGGGGGGGGAGGGGCCTGGCTACCCGCCGTTCCCGGAGGGGAGTCGTACGGAGTGTGGCATCCCGGCGCAGCCGTCCGCTCTTTCCCCTGCGGGGCAGGACCGGCCACCTCGCCCTGCTGGTGTCGGCTGGAGCAGTAGAGCCTCTTGTGGACGTAGAAGTTGTTGACGTTGTTGAAGGTGATGTCGCACTCAAAGCACGTCGCCCCCTTCTGGACGGGGGAGCCGGCAGCATAGAAGGCGGGCACACTGCCCGAGCCCTGGCCCTGCTTCAGCCGGCTGTGCACCATCTCTGACATCTTGGCCAGGATCTCCGAGGCCTGTGGCATGATGGTGGCCTCGGGCCCGAACATGTACTGTGGCAGAAACACGGCGCCGCCGGGGATGAGAGACCCTCCCACACCCACATGCACGGGGCTGGATCCTGGTGTGGGGCTGGGGAGCTCCGTCTTCACATGCACCGACGGCGGACTGCGGGGGGAGGACGTCTGCGAAGAGCTGTCCTTCACCTGCCCTTCCCTGCCTGATGCCTCCTCACTCGTGCTGGTTGAGTCACACTGAGGCTCCTCCTTAACCTTCACGGGGGACGGGGACCCAGCTGGGGCAGACGGACTCCCTTCCCGAGCCACAGTCGAGGCCCCATTAGTCCCGGGGCTGGCTGAGTCGGGCCGTGGTGTGGTGGCAGAAGGGTCTGGACGTTCCGCAGATGGAGGGCTGTGCCGGGCCCCGATGGGGCCCTTTGCCTCCAGATGACCCCGCACATGCTGTTGGAGGAGCGAGGGCGTGTCAGCCACGAAGCCACAGAGCTGGCACTTCAGGGGGGCGCCAGGCTCCACGGGACTCTTCCCTGAGGGAGGAGAGGGAGGTCAGGGCATCATCATGAGGAGAAGGGCCACCTGCTTGCAACTAGAGGCCCTGGCAGTACTTTAAAACAGTGGATTTCAACTGGTTTGGACCCACTATCTTCCTTGGTCATGACCCAAATTTTAACAATTTTGAACCACATTTATTTCATAAAAACTATTGCAGCTATTGGTAAATAGTACAGTAACAGTGACACGATGCCTTCATGCACTTCATGCAACAAAAAAAGTCTGATGTAATACATTTTTTTTTTGACTTTGCCCTTCATGATGAGGCAGGCGGAGGCCCCATTTGTTACCTGCAGCCGGCTGCAGTGGGGGCTGGCCCGGCCCGGGAGAGTAGACCTCACTGCGGGAGCCTGGCTGGCATACCATGTGACTGGTGACCAGGTGGCTGTAGAGGATGTCCCTGGTGGTGGAGACGAAGCCGCAGCCATGGCAGACGCCTTTCAGCGTGTCCGTGTGCACCTTGAGGTGCCGCTCGCAGTTGGCCTTGGTGGTGAAGGCCGACAGACAGATGAGGCAGACAAAGGGGCGCTCGCCTGAGAGAGAGAGAGAGAGTGAGGGAGAAAGGGGAGAGAGAGACAGACAGTGAGAGAGATAGAGGAAGGGTGGGGGAGGGAGAGAGGGGAGAGGGTGAGAGAAGGAGGGAGAAAGAGTGAGGGAGAAAGGGGAGAGAGGGAAAGAGTGAGGGAGAGAGGATGGCAGAGGAGGAAAAGGAGGGAGGGAGAGAGAGGGTAAGGAGGAGGGTGAAAGAGAGAAATGGAGTTGTATGAATTTGGTATTTCTTCAAAACACCAGCAAACTAAAATGGTGATTTTCTGGACTTGAAAATGATGGAAAGCTGCAAACATGAGTGTTTCTCCGGGTTTCTCCTTATTTGCACTCGTTCAGTTCACTGATTGTGATGGTGATCCCCAGCCTTCAGTTCTATAGTGCCTGAGATAGGCTCTACCCTACATCACAATTTTAGACAGGTTTTTTGATTCGGGGCCCTATTGAAGCCCCCCCCCCTACTTCCCTGGTGACTGCTTGTGGCCAACAGTGGGCCCCCAAGTAACTGCATGGTTTGTGTGGTGATAAACATGGCCATTGGCCAGGATAAATAGCGGGGGGGTGAGATCGATCAAGTTTTATTTTTACAGGTATTTACTGATATTTCAGGTTAAGTTTCTTATATATCAGTGGTTCGTGGGATGTGTCCGTGTCCATGTCCATCTAAAAACACTGCGCCCTCTAGTGTAACTGACATGTACTGCCGAACTGATGCAGCTATTTTGTATGGCGCAGTAAATGACAGTGGTCATGTGACAGTTGAGGGCCTCACCGCTGTGCGTGCGCATGTGGATCTCCAGGGAGCTGGCACTGGGGCAGCTCTTCCTGCAATGGGAGAAGGGGCAGACACGCTCATTGGGGTACGAGTCCTTCGGCTTGTCTTGGGGGGGCGAGCCGGCCGCCTGTTTCTGCCGACTGGCACAGTAGTACATGAGATGGGCCTGCAGGTTCCTCTCGCTGCGGTACCAGATTCCACAGTCCTTACATGGGAAGATGTCCTCTGAAACACAGCAGCGGGCGGGAGAAGATGGTGCTGAGAAACAATCACATGGCAAAAACGAACAGCAGACAGAGGATGGGGGCAGTGGGCACAAAGTGCTGCACAAGTCACATGGGCAGGGTCAAGGGTCACAGATATTAGCTTGTCTTTCTTAGTCACTTATTTTCTCCCACTGAAGTCAACCTGTATTACATCTCGTGAAAACTAAACAATGTTCAAGATGCGCCGGATGGATTAAAATTTTGCAGGTAATTAATTGTTACTCTTGGGGAAAAAAGCACTGAATTGTAACCAGTTTCCTAAATGTTTTATGCACTAACACAAATGGTTATTGTGCTGTAATGTTAAGTCGGGTATGTGACAGAACCTGAGACTTTACTGTAGAGGGTCGCTGATTAGGCGAGCACAGGAACTGACACATGTAAAGGGCAATGCTCCCCAGCTACACTGACAGGTTGCTCCCTGAGTGGGTACGGCAGTAATCACGCCTATCTGGTGTCAGAGCTCATGTTCATTGGCTATTTTGATAATGAGTTCTCCGGGATTTAATTAGCTCGTTAAGCGCCCAGCCCTAATACGACGGGAACAGGGAATATGCATGATGGTGTTTTATCCCTCAGGGTCATGTCTGGTGATTAATCACTGCTTCATCAGTCCACGACTTCTGTAATAAAGGCTTTCCCTCAGACACCATAATGGATATGGCGGAGCAGTTTATAGATGAAAAGTAAACGTTCATCCAAGCATGGAGAGGAGATCTTTCTAGTGATGAAAGGAATGAGACTTCAAAACCCTGATGGATTTGATCGCTGTGTCGATCGCTGGCTGGTTTAAGGAACGTCTCATTGGATACTTCTTTGGTTCTCGTTGAGTTAAACCAATGGGAGACGGAGAACGCAAGATAATCCCAACACCCCACTAGAGGTTTGGTGGTCTCAGCGCAGATACTGCTGCAGGTACCTGCTGTTTACTGCAGGTACTCATGCAGAATTTATCAGGATTGTTTATCATCAACGAGAACCAGATTATGCACAGGACAGCCTGACAGATGCACACATTGTTCACATGTGCTAAGAAGCTCTTACTGTTGACGACAGCTGTGGCCAAGATGGCCGCCATGCCAGCTTGTTGGGGGAGGAGCTGAAACTCAGGGTGCAAAGCAGCAGGGTAGGCGGTCTCCTCCTTCACAGACACATCCTGATTCTCCGTGGGGGAGGTCTGTTCTGCATCAGGCCCCGTCAGCATGGCCAAGAGACTCTCTCCATGTTGGACCTCACAGGTCAACTTGCAGAACAGCTGCTCTCCTGGGGGTGGGGCGTAAGTAAGGTTAGACCACGGTCGTGGTCACAGTACTGAGCACGTCCATCGGTTACTGAGAACATTCAATTACATTCAGATCGAATTACAAACTATGGACTGATCAGAGGACGCCTCTGAGGACATGGTCACTACCAGTGAGGGGGGTCTGGGAGGTTCCTGGCCTTACCTCGGCTATAGATGGAGCAGTTGGCCATGGTGGGGGTGGAGGTGAGGGGCACTTTGTGAAGCCAGCAGTCTGGGTCTTCGCTCGCCAGAGTTCGGCCAGGATGCTGCAGTGGCAACACCATGCAATTGGTCAGACCCACATTCGTGCTTAAAAGCATTTCAGGGAGATACACTCACAACGTCTCAAGACAATAGTGTTACCTGTTTACGAAGCGGTTTGACTGGAACAACCCAGACTAGGCTGTTTGCTCAGAGGTACATGCTACATGCTGTCCTTAGCTACTTGCAGCACATTTTATTTTATATAGCAGAGGCAAGTATATATATATGCACATTCAAACAACACAAGTCTACACCACAGCAATGCTGAATTAAACTGAAGGGCTCTCTTGAACCTAATGTGGATTTCCTCTCAATTTAAACCATCACCATTCATTTAATGGTCGGTGAGCATGAGGCACAGTGTCTAATTGTAGTCAAGACCATACGCACGACAGAGTGCAACTCCCCCTTACCACTGGGTGGCAGCAGAGTCAGCTGGGAGCCCATCAAGCCATGGCTGGCAGCCCTACCCAATATGCCCATGTGCTAAATGCATCGCTGGGGGTAGGTGGAATCTACCTACATCATAACGGCTGATAAAACTCTTGTGAACGCAGAAAGAAAACACAACCTCGAACCTCACAGGAAATAAAGAAATACGACTTTTTATGGTCATTGAAAAAACAAATGGAAACGATAGAAAATAAATAAATAAAAATATAGTATGAGGGTATGGAGGCATGCTATGAGATTTCCTTTAAACAATGGTTGCTCTTGGCTAAAGATGGCCTGTATTGCATTTCATAGCGAACACTCACTGATGCTGAAGATATTCCTTTGTTTTAATTTGAACCCACAATCTTTGTTCCATCCATGGCCATAAGCAGAGTCCTAATTTGTTTCAGACTAATTCTAACTAAGCGCTGACTGAGCTGTTCTTTGGGAAGGAGAAGAGGAAGCAGGGCCGATGGAAAAACGAGCAAGCTCCCTGAATGCACTCAAGCAGCAACAGGCACTTCCACCAATCAGCAGGCGTCTGTCTCCTACCCCCGTGCCTATTGGTCAGTCGATTTAGCTGCCCAGAATCATGCCACACCACTCATCACTGCTAAAAGCGCTTAGTCCTCACCTCTCCAGTAAGTTAGACCCCCAGTGGGATGGTTTTCCTCCCTTGAACAGCTGCAAGTTTTCTTGCATACTGGCTGAATGTCACAGTGACAGAATATTAATGGTTGTCATGGTCGTCGTGCCTATCCTTCCCCTGCCGAGCCGTATTAGAACATTTCTTGAAGCACTTTATCTAACAACGAGGAACCCAGGCTAGAAATTCGCACTGGGGGGGGGGGGGGGGGGGGGCCGCAAAGGAAAAGGGCTATTAAAGAAATTTAAACATTTTTAACACATTTAAATCTATGGGGTATTTTTGGTAAAAATGTGGTTTGTTTTAATTGGTTTT
>JAODJX010000020.1:23882050-23898725 GCA_026776945.1 Isichthys henryi | reverse complement strand
GCCCCCCATCCTGGGTTGTTCCCTGCCTCGTGCCCATTGCTTCCGGGATAGGCTCCGGACCCCCCCGCGACCCAGTACGATAAGCGGTTTGGAAAATGTATGGATGGATGGATGTATCCTTATCTGTTAACAGTAAGGTGACTAGCCAAGCAGACAAACACGAACTAATAAACTGCCAACAATCAGTACAGGTGATCAGCTGGCGGATTAACGTCACGCTTGGTTTAGAAACACTATTGAACTAACTTTGGCTTATATGACCAAATTATTGAGATACAGCTTACAGCTAATTAAAAACTCAACGGATTGTCTGAGGATGGCACGATGCCTCACCCCTGCAGGCAGGGCTGGGAGTGTAATTGCTGCCCCCACATTGTTTGTGTGTGATTTGCATGAGCTACCCACCATTCCTGCTGGATTCCTCCAGGCACTCTGCTTTCCTGCCACATTCCAAAAGCAGGCAGTTAGGCAAAATGCTGTCTTTTGAGAACATGACAGACTGGCGTCTCCGTATTCCCCAGAACAGAGCTCCAGACCTCCCCCCAGACCTCCCTGTGCTCATTCTACGATAAGTGATTGGAACATGGATCGAAAGATGGATGGATGGATGGATGGATGGATGGATGGATGGAAGAAAAATCATTACTGCCAAAAAGGAGTGCCGTAAGGTGGTGGTGGGGGGGGGGAGTTAGAACAATTTCAAGGGCCCCAAAAACTTTTGGAACAAAACTGGATTGGTCTGGATCGGGGGGCCCAATATGATATGCTTTCATGGGGCCCAAAATCATTAGCAAGGCCCCTGCTGCCGAAAATACAATAAAAAGCCTGTACTAGAGTCCAGCTAATGCACCTTCCATGTTTATCAATCTGACCATCACTAAAGGCCTTGACTATCACCATTTTGGATCACTGGTAAATCGTCCTTGAAACTGGACAGGAATGACCTTCGTCTGCAGAGACAATTACTCTTTAAAATGCAGTATTTAAAAAAGGGGTAACAGAAAGCAGTGAATAAACCCCTGATATAAAGGAGTGTGTTCTCTCCCTGTGTGGAGACAGACATCTCCACATCCGTGCTGCAAGCAGAAATAACAGAAGGTGTTTCCCAGCGCTGGTCAGACACAGTGTCCTAATGGCGGCATGCAGACAGCATTAAACTTCCAAGCAGCTACTCGGTATAAATTCTCGCTTGGGTGTTTTGCGAATTGCCTGTATATCGTTTTGTTCAAAATTGTCTATCCCAATATTTTTTATATAAAATATCACATTTTTTTGACTCCACACAGTTCTTAATGGTATCCGAGTACCACAAAGCAAGCATCGGTCTGAAAAGAAAATGACACAGATGTTTCCCTAGTATAATATACATTATACTTTTGTATATGGCATGTATATCGCATCTTGTATGTATAATGTATGTATTGCGCATGTTATTTCTGCTCTTCATTCTGATATTATTTCATTCAATAAAGCTTTTGAATCTTTGAATCCTTTGGAGTGTCAGAGATGTTGAGAAAGTTAAACCTCACATACGTTTACATATCAGCTACGTATCGGTTGACTGGCGCTCTGTCGGGGACTAAGGCCGTGACGGACCGGAGCAGTGGTTATTTCGAATGCGCTGGGGAGACGCAGCACCCCCTGACTGGCAAACCTTCACGTAGCCCCCGTGGGGGATGATCGGAGGGGGGGGGGACAGTGGTAACCCCACCCCAATAAATAAAAAATAAAAAGCAGAGCGTGTCTGAAAGCCGTGGGTGGCGTGCTTTATCATCAGCGCTCTGGCGGAGAGATTATCTGGGATTAGGAGCTGCGCTTGTTTCGAAAACATGATGAAACGACGTTTGCGTGCGATAATGCTTTGAACTGCAAGCCTCCTTCAAGGACTGCGCCCCTGGCGCCGTTTCCACAGGAGACTGGGAGGAGAGGAACAGGCAAGGCGGTGAAGCTGCCCCCCCCTCCCCGTCCCGCCTCATCCACAGCACTCCCACCAATCTCATCCAACCCCACCCTTTCCAGAGTGACAGTGACGTGACTGCGTGGCCTAACCCTAACCCCATACACACACTGATCCCACACGCCTTACACTCAAAACTCCAAGCGAAGTCTTATCTCCATTTAACCTCATTCAACCTAAAACACTAAGGTTTTCAATTAGATAAATGCAATTTAAGATCTTTGGCACTGAAATACATTTAATAAATAAATAAAAATGATATTTGGAGCAACAAGAAAGAAGTTTCTAAATTCAAATTAAAGGTGATCTGTTCCATGTCCATGTAAAAACATAAAGGTCATCACTTTTGATAAAGAACACTTTTCCCAGTGTCTGATGGGATCCCATTGAAGTGCAGTGTGAGAACAAAAATATGTTCTTAAGAGGGAGGAAATATGAGTAATTTACTGTTTGTCCTGACAGTGGCAGCTTGTCACGGTCCCAGTTCCAGCAGGCAAATCATTGTTTTAAAACAGCTGCCATTATCATTATCTGATGCCTGCAGAGGTAAAATAAGGTGTTTTATTTCGTGTTTTAGCCGGCTGTCTGAGAAACACTTCTCAGAAACCACAGGCCCTAATCAGATTACCGGAAACATTAACAAGTGCAAAGTGCCAACCTTCATGGCTACGCCGAGAGCATTCGGAGAACTTCCTCCACCTACAATGCAGGACACAATGTTAAATGAAATTCTATGTTACCTCAAGATCAGTGGCCTAAACTGCGAAGCGCGATTACTGGCTCATCGGGGTAACTTGTCGGATTTAAGGTATCACAGTTTAAATGGACTTCTTATTCGTTCACTTACATTTTGCCCAGACTACCTTAAATCCAACAAGTTACCTCTATAAACCAGTAACCCCACTTCGTATTACAGGGCCCAGGTCACCAGACATCCTACCATTAATTTATTTAGCAGATGGTTTTAACAAAGAGTCATGAATGTAGGGCTTGGAACAACTGGGAGTTAAGAGCCTTGGTCAAGGGCCCAGCTGTGAAACCGTGCAACCCTGGGATTAGAAATGCCAACCTTCCAATCACAGGCACAGTGTTTTCAGCTACTGAGCCGCACAAACCCTCCCACAAGCAGACAGACACACAAATGTACTCAGATCTTACTGGGGACTCTTCATTCGCTTTTATGGGCATAACCCTAAGCCTAACTATTACAAACATAACTCCCACCCAGTCCGAACCTTAAGCATAAGTAGCCAAACAGAAAACAAGGCTTTCAGCTATTTCAGCTATTTTATTGCATTCACAGATTTTTGAAAAACTGATTTTCCCCTTGCGGGGCGAAAGACTGGGTCCCCACAATGCATTATATATAAAAACCACACATACACTGGCGAGACCCTCAGCGTTCAATTTCACGCACATGCATGGCGCTTACTTCACAGATCCCAGCGCATGAAAACTTGCCCCGTAGACATTTCATAACCCTTCATGATCATCGCCTGGGCAACAGGTCCAGCCTCACGTTTTCCCGAGAACATCACTGGAAACTCAGAGGGGGCGGATGCCGTTGTGTCTTAGGGCAGACCAGTAATAACCTGATAACATAACTGGCAGGGCCCAATGAGAAGCAAATTTGCTCGGAGATGGCTACACAAGCGGGGTCTTGGTTTCTGGAGGTATGTGTGGAGGAGAGCTGGGTCACCGTCTGACGAGGAACAGGAGGCAGCGGCACGAAGCCAGGTAGCGCTAACGTTACATCAGGCCCCCGGAGCGCTGAGCAGCGGCCTTGAAGGCCTCAACCTGGTGTTCAGTACATTCGCCTGTTCTTTGCCATTAAAACTGGCTTCTGAATTCAGCAGTGATGTCAATTTACCTCAGATTTCTTTTTCCCCTTGCAGTATAGTGACCGCAAGGGGTGTTGTTAATCATTAATAGACTTTTGAGGAAAAAAAATAAAAACTACTTTGTGCTCCGCTCCCCGATTACCCACAATTCAACACTCCACACATTGGTTCTGCTTCCTAGCACCTGCTACCAGTCTCTGGACGACCTCTCACATCTATCCGTGTGCAGGGCACTCCGACCCTCCACCTCTAAGTGCACAGAGGAGGCGACTTAGATTCCCATCTCATCATTTAAGAATCTACGCCCCCGTGGGGGTGGTGGGGGGGGTGAGGGGCAGAGCTGGCCCTGAACCTGACAGGCCAGGAGACAGGGAGCGAGAGGCACTCACTCCGGGCGAAGGATGCAGGAGTGACAGTGTTGATGCTGGAGGAATGCGAGATTAAACACACTATCTCAAGGAGATACCGAGAGCCTGTCTCCACTCCTTCAGCTCAGAGATAGTGGGGGGGGGGGGAAGAGAGAGAGAGAGAGAGGAGCAAGCTAGAGAGAGAGAGATAGAGATAGAGAAAGGGTGAGAGAGGCAGAAAGAAAGGGAGAGAAGTGGCCCAGGATGAAAATTATCAACAAAGCCAACTTTCGATAAGAACATTCTGCAGAACACAAGTAGTTGGAGGTGGTACGGTGGAGACGGACGGACTTAGAATTTCTGATAATAAATGAAATCTTAGAAATGAGAGACTTTCAACCAGAAATCAATCATTGCGAGCTTGTTGTCCAGGAGGATGGCGCCACACAGAGATAAAAGGAAAACGGACGTCTGGAGGGGTCCTTGTGCGGGGGGGGGGGGGGTTGCAAGAGGCGGGGGGATAAGAGTTAATGAGGCACAGAGACCAGTACGGGAGCTGCTACGGAGAAGGCGGGCTCTGTCGCCATCAGCGAATTTGCACATAGTGATACGACGTGCAGGCTGATTACGGGCGCAGGACGGACCCACGACGCCTTCGAGACGCTCATTAAGCTGCTACCCAGAATCACTGCCATCTCCTCATCCAGCTGCAGCTCTTCCTTACCCACGATCCATCACTGCACCCGGCTGATAGCCGCAGTGCAGCGTTTACGTTTCATTTACTTACTAAGTGCTTTAAAGCAGAGTTAAACAGTCCATTGAGTGACTGAGGGTGCTGCTCAAGGATCCGACGGTGAAATCACTCTGCCAGCCCTGGGATTGGAACTGATGACCATCTGATCATAGACACAGGATCCTCACTGCGTCGTGTCATCCTGGGTCTCAAAGTCCCTCCATGCGCATGTTCCTGTTTTCCTAATAATTATAACAAGTTTAATATCAGATGAAAGAACAGCCCAACACTGACTACGCTAAAACACAGGTTTTGTATGAACATTAGAACACGCCATAGTATGCCTCTGATACAGTTTACTAAGTTAAATTAATTAGCATTAAGGAACAAAACAGGTTCATGAATGGTGCATAGCTAAGAAAAAGATCCCACTTTATGAAGCCTCCGAACCGTGAACAGGTCACCAGCATGACCTCCCAAAGGCCGTTTCTAGGCTTGGAATACAGCAGATCCTGAATCGGCCAGCAATTCTGCAGACTTCTCATACTCGCTGAACACTTCAACCTTACATCGATCCGTCACTGGAGCACCACTGAAGCGTTCACCCCTAATCAAAGACTGCAGGACCGACACGCTTCACAGGTTGGTGCTGTAAAATCCGCAGCCCTGACCCACAGGATCGAGAGGCTCAAACACTTTCTGTGTTGCTGGTGACAGTCAGTCACACAGCAAACGGGTATGTAATGTACGTGGGTCACACAGCGATGGACGTCCCACAGACATCAGGGAGAGCCCCTCTCGGTTAATTAGCGCTGCTGAAATAGAAGGTGCTCTTTTATATATGCAGAAAATAAAGGGGTCGTGTTTGGGGGTGAATGTCCTCCTGTAACAGGCCCTTACTAGCAGCCAACAATTGTCACAATCACATAATATGTTACATACTACAGCACTACAATATACTAGCAATATACTACAAACCTCTAATAGACAGTGATTCCTGTGGATCAAGAGGTTTTGCATGGGGGGCATGTGACAGGGGAGGGGGGTGACATCAGACCACTGCTGCACATATATATTTTTATTATTGTTTAGTGATGGCATGTTCCCTTCTCTCTATAGAGGTAAACAAACATTTAATTACGTGAATTAGTATAGGTTAATTATTTCTCGGCAACAGTTATAACTACTTTTTTAGCAGTTGCTATATTAAGTCCTCAGCAGTTTGCCCATCTGCAGTGCTTCACTTAAAACGTAACAGCCTAACTGCACTGCACACAGCCCATCTATGTATGTGACTCAGACTAACTGCACTGCACACAGCCCATCTATGTATGTGACTCAGCCTAAATACACTGCGCGCAGCCTAACTCCAGTGTACACAGCCTAACTCCAGTGTACACAGCCTAACTCCAGTGTACACAGCCTAACTCCAGTGTACACAGCCTAACTGTGCATGTACCTCAGCTGAACTGCAACCTTTACCGTTTTGCTCCCATTGCCACACGACACCATAATGGTAAAACAATGACATTTAAGCAGGTTTCCGTGTATGGGGTATAAGAGAGGGAGGAGCATCTGCCCCCCCCCCACCTAACTCAATGCCTGCTCTGGTTACCTACCTCAATATTTAGAGTTATTTTCATATAATATAAAGCTGACTGCTAAATTGTCACCTACAGGGTATTATTGCTGTGGGTATAATGGACACCTTCATCCATTATTGCCTTGGAATTGTCCACAGCTTTAACACATTTTGTTTTGGTTCTTTCCCAGTATCCACCACCCCCCTCCCCCCCCAGCCCCCTGACCCCTCACCTCCTCTTCCGGGCCCTTCCCCGCCTCCACTGTCTGCCCACTTCCGGCATATGGCCCCCACGCTGTGCCGGCGTTCAGGCGGTGGGATGCTACCACCTTGATGGATCCATCCACGTTGGCCAGGCGGAAGTCATCTGTGAGGACATGTGAAGGGAATCCTAAGTAAGAGACTGAGATCCAACCAAAAATCAACATGGCACCCACACAAGGCAAGAAAAGACAGGCTCACATACCCCCCCACATCAGACAACTGGGACCGTACTGGGAGGGGGGTCCCCACACAGATATAAACAGTCAGGGAGTAGTTCAAACAATGCTGATGGTAAAATCCCAGACTCTGAGGAAACTGGAGTTACGACCCAAACACCCAAACAAAGTTTTAGGCTGGTGTATCATTGGCCCTGGCAAAGTGTTGAATAAACTCAGCACACTGAAAATTCAAGCAGCAGCCCTCAGAGCACAGAGTAGCAGCCATGTCCCCCCCCCCCACTTCCCGAAGCTAGGGCAGACTTACACTTACTTCACCACTAGAGGGAGCTTAATCTTTGCAAAACATCAATATTGGACAAAGGTCAAAGATTTCATATATTTAGCTTATTAGCCTTTCTAACACTTTTTCCCATCATATAAAAACCTTTGGTATATGTGACCCATGGTTCTGTTGTCCTGGAGATCTCCATCCCCAACATATATGCTACGAAACTTGGATCCATGCTGGTCCGTGATGCTGACACTGAAAGGCCAAGTCCTGGCAGAATCACAGGACACAATCTCATAGACCCCCAATCAAAATGAACACGGACGAATCCCAAGCCTCAAACCTTTACTCAGTGAGTCTAACATAAGTGACCAAAATTCTGGGTTGACATTCAGTCTCTGCCAGAAGCCCCTACATTCCCCCCCCCCGTATCTCCCCCGTGACCCCACACCCGTCCTCACCCCCTCTGCTTCAGCCTCTCTCACAGGAGGAGGGTTAAAGTGTCCCACTGATAAGAGTGTTTGTCTAACACTCTCTATGTCAAAACACTCATCTATCTTCTGTGTATCTATCCCCACCAGAGAACAACAGACTGGGACTGATAAACTGGCTTTCCCACAGCCAAGACTGAGAGAGATAGAGGGACGGGGACGCGGGGGGGGGGGGGGAGGCAGAATTAGTGAAGGGGAGAGGGGGCAGAGAGAAAAGGACAGGATGAGTGAAAAGGTGGAGAGCAAAGAAAAGAAGACGGGAAGTATGGCAGAAAGCCTCTATGTGAGAGGGTGGGGTCGCCCCCCCCGTCCAAGCCAAACACGGCAAATTCAGTTCCAGCTCAACATTTTGGGGGCCCGATACCACGGTGACACAGGAAGGAACAAGCCGTCTCCGCACGGCCAGCTGGGGCCATATCCCACCCCCCCGGCACGCTGCTATCAGAGATGCACACGCCACCGTCCACATTCATTAATGTCGGGGGGGGGGGGAGGGGGGGCTGCCATCAGCCACAGCGCCGTTTCGGGGACCCCGCCAGCTAGAGGCCCCCTCCCATCACGCAGCGTCGAATCGGGGAAATTCAGATTGCAGCCACTCGGCTGAGCGGGGAGTGGAGCAACTAAAAACAGCTCAGCTGGACAGCAGATCTTCTTCCTGCACTGTTACCAGGAGGGACTAACTGGGGCTCAGAGCTCACAAACAAGCGGGTGAATTTAAAATGAAATCTATTCAGACCAAGACAACACAACCAGTTTTAGCAACGGCATCACAGCTCAGCTATAAACTTGCGCATTTCAGCTACAGACAGTAACCCCATTATACAGAAAAATACCAACAAGACAGCAACATTTTCCCAGCCACATTATTTTGGGATAGTAAAATATTTCTACATAAATTTGATCTGCAAATTCACTAATGCCTTTTCTGTCCGACCTGAAAGCTGATGTCAGTTTAAGATAACACGCTGTCTTAATCACATTTTCTCATGATTTCTCAATGTTTTCCCATTTTTTTTCCCTCCAAAGAATCACGCGATGCGGAGTGGCCACCCGATAAACAAAGCAGCGCACACATGCGAGGCAGAGCGAGGCAGAATCCCGGGATCGTTGATACGGCGTCCTGGTGGGTTTGAGTCAGACCCGGAGGCTGCGTTAACGAGCGAATGTGTGGTGTTCAGCAGCCAAGCTGGGAAAACCAGCCAGCTAATTTCATTTCCTTTTTATTTAGCAGAAGCTTTTAGCTAAACAGACACACATTCAAATGCAGGACCAGATGATCCCTGGAACAGTTGTGGATTAAGGGCACGAGAGAAAACAGTGACATCACTCTACTAACGAGGGGATTTGAACCAGTGACCTTCCAACTAGGGATGAAATGGCTCTGGTTTCATGGTAAAACACCAGTAAAATTCCTGATGGCTAATATTACCTTTTCAAATCATTAAATGATCATTAAAACTGTGGTTGAATATTGCACTTTGAAATACTCCAGTTAAAGGGGCCCTATTATGCTTTACCCATTTTCCCCATTCCTTTACTGTTTTAAATAGCTTTGTGCATGTAAATGCGCATGTAAACAATCTGCAAAGTCTTAAAGGTCCAAAGCACACACCAAAGGGAGTAACTCTCACCACAGAAACCTCTCATCTGTCTGAAATGCCCCGTTGGAATTCTAGGCCTTTACTCTGTGACACTGTGAGGTCACCTCGTCACACAATCCTTATTGGCTGCCTGCAAGGATCTGTCTACGCCCCTGTCTTGCAGTGTGCAATGAGTAGGGCTAGCTGACCAATCAGGCAAGATGACCAATCAGAATACACTGGACTCATTGGGGGTGGGGCTTAAAGCTCTAACTGAGCGTTTCAGAGTGAACAGAGATGTACAGTATGAGAAAAATGTGTTTGTAGAACACTGAAGCATGCAAATCTATTCTAGTAGACCCCAGAAATAAAATTATGAACAGTGAAAAATAAGCAAAACAGGGCCCCATTAAATATTGACCAGCATCAAACAAAGCTAGCAACAGTCTCCTAGACGCAGGTATGCAGTGAAAATATGGCAGAAGGCAATTACAGTGCTCCAGAGATATTTAATGTCGATGAACATTTGATATGGTTTTCATACGCTTACGTAAGCTATTAGCTGTTATTTTATGTCTGTGCAAAAAAATAAATGCGTAGTGCTGATAATTCCGTTTATGGCTTCCAAAACAAAACTCGGTGAAATGATTTCAATTTCTGCATGAGCACTTTTGGAACGTTTATCACATTTCATCAGTACGGCGGTAATACTGCAAACCATGATCATTCGAGTCACTGCAATCATACATATTCATACCATCATACCAGCACAGACACAGTGTCCTAATCCATCGAGTCACACACTGCCCCCAGTTCATAACTACCAATGAACAGCAGTGATTAACCGTCATACCATTCAGATTCCGTCTTTACATAATGCAGAGAACACTGCGATATGAAGTGGAGTTTCTCCCCGGTGAAGTTTACAGGTTTCTTCATTCCAGAAGGGGCTGCTATTAAGCACCTGAGGCATCTCCCTATCACTCTGGTCAAAGTCTGCGGTCCAGATAATCTAATGACACCTGACTGCTTCCCTGGAAACAGCTGGGAGATACTAGTCCAACCAACTAACTTACTCTAGTTGACTATAGCAAGTGAAGGGAGAGACCTGACGTGGTCAAACAGCAAGTGTCCAGCTGGGCTAATGCCGTGACTTGGAAAAGCAAAGCAGTTTAGTTCACATTACTGACTGTGTGAGCCCAGCCTAGCCTAAAGATTCATTCATGATGCAGGTTTTAACCTCAACTTCCACAAAATATGACATACAACATTTCATCAGATTAAAAAGAAACTGTGGAGAACAGAGATCGACGATTCCACTTAGGCAAATGTAGCTCTTTGTGCTGTCAGCCATAACAAGCATGTATCAACGTACGCAGACAGACGTAGGGAGATGAAAGCAAAAACACCCTTTTCATCGAAGGCGCTGATAAAATTCTGAGCGATTCGGAATGGAGCGAGATCTGGGAGAACATTTTTACCTGGATATTTCAACAGTAAATAAGGCAGAGGTGGCTTATTAAATGAAAGAAAAGCCCAGAAAGCGCCACCTATAGGTCACGACAGCTAAACAGAAACCTGTCACTTCCATTGTCCAAATCAATTCCAGCGGTACAGACATGAGAGCAACTATACCAGGCCAATTGGTTAGATCACTAACTGAAGCAGATGTAGACCATTACCATGTTCATCTGGTCCAAATAAGAAAGCATCTTAGGAGTGAACCGCCTGCCCTCCTATATACTTGGAAACCCTTAATCTAATCACGCCATCGGTGGCCTGTCTGCAATCATTTGCCGGTGTCAGTCACCTGACCATATTATCAAAGGGACTATCTCCAGCATCATTAACCAAATTGTGAAAGCACCGAGGAGTTCACGTTCACGTGGTAGTCACGGTACTCCCATGCACAAGCACACAAAACATGGATACAGACTTTAGGGAACTTGCATGCAGATATAGGAGAAGGGTCAGAGAGACAGCAAGGCAGTTACTATTTCAATTGTACAGCTGTTGGTTTTTTTCCCTCCGCTTCCAATCTCTGAATATTCCCCATTTCCACGAAAACAAGGCTACTGCAACTACGCCCATCCTGCAAGTGATACGACACATCTTCACGAACGAACCAACTGAGGGCGTTCGGTCAGAACTGGCATAGTGAAAATAATTATCAGTGACAATTATTCATCCGTAGCAGTAGGGGGCGCTGTGTGGGTTAGGATGCTGTGCCTGTGGTTGGGTTTTCAGCTGTTCAAATCCCATGGTCAACAGAGAACCTCAGTTTTGGGCCCTTGAGCACGGTGCTTAATGTCCAATTGGTCCAGGGACTGTCTAACCCTGTATGTCCCTCTGGATAAAAGTATCCATCACATACAAGCAGCCCTAATCCGAACTGATCTCCACAAAGGTTCCCCCATACTTTGCTGGACTTTCCAGATCCGGATGTTCTGAATCGCAGATTTGCACGATGTCAGCATTTGACTCGGGTTAGGTGGTACCCTACTGTGTCAGAGGTTACAGGAAACAGGAAGTGGACAAAGCAGAGTTGGATGAAACGGCAGGGCAGGAAAAAAAGGCCAGCAGCCAGCCTGGATGGCGGATTCTAACAGGGAGGTGACCAGAGGTGGAGAGTTCAGGTCCAGAAAGTAAAAATCCGGACCAAGATTTTGTTTCAGCCAACGAGTTGAGTATAGTCACACAGTACTTAACAGGTTGGCTGAAACAAAATCTTGGTCTGGATTTTTACTTTCTGGACCTGAACTATCCATCTTTGGATGTAAGCCTCCTGCTAGTGGTCAGCCTCACATGGTAAAACAGCTGTGGTTGACTCCTAAGCTTGGGATTGTGGGTTTGGGTCCCATCTGGGGGTGATTTGTTCCCTTATATAGGCTGTGTGTGGCTCAGAGGGTTAGAATGCTGTAGTCAGAAGGTTGCTGGTTTAAATCTTGGAGTAAGTGGCTTGATTTCACCACTGGGCCCCTGAGTGTGGCCCTTAATCCCCAGGTGCTCCAGGGACTGGCTGTCCCAATCATACATCTCTTTAGAAGAAAGCATCTGATAAATAAATAATAATGTGAATAGAGAGCTGCAGTCCCAGGAACCACCTAGGAAGGGACCACCGCATGATGGGCTGAAGGCAAGGGAGTGTAGACCAATCACTGCGGCAGGGCTGACACCACAACCAGTGAGGGTAAGTTCTGATCCCATCCTGCCCCCAATGGCCTTATCAATACCACCAGAGAACCAGCCGCTGAGGTATCTAGCCGCTGTCCATTTTTTGACAACCAAAGACAATAAAACAATCACTTCATCATTAATAAAATGACTAATGTAATTACCAGTAAGGGAGATTAACAAGGAGTACGTGAGTATTGAGGGAGGGAGCGGGTGAGGGTGAGAGCCAGAGAGGGGAAAGAGAACAAGATAGCAGCTGTGTGAGACCGTGTTAGAAAGAAATCATTAATTCGTGCGTGTTCGGGACGTGCTGCACCGGACGTACCATAAATTTAAAGTGTTTAACAAGCTTATCTGCAGGCAGGAGGAGGCAGACAGGCTGATAAGTTTGTCAGAGGATCCGGGACCCCTGGATGGAAATGGATCAGAGGGAGTGAGCTGCGTATGGGGCGTGAGTTCACCGTGTAAAGGGGGCTACGGTGCAGCGGCCTGAGACACCCAAAAGCACGAGTGTGCACATGGACAAACGCGCAAGCAGAGTGAGCGACCAGCGGCACAGTGGCTCAGTGGTCCGCGCTGCGGACGCACTCCACGCGGACGCACTCCACGCGGACGCACTCCACGCGGACGCACTCCACGCAGGGTTTGAATCTTGTCATGCATGTGGGGAGTTTGACCAGTCTCAATCTGTCACTCAGATTTCCTCTAGATGGCTCTAAATTGCCTGTAGTGTAAGTTTTTAGACTGGCTCTACTCTGCTCCTTCCTCTAATTGTGGCGGCACTCGGACATAATAAGGTGAAAGCTAATCTGAGCCTCCATCATACCAATGAACACCAAACTGAGGAGAAACATCACATTCTGCCTCTGTACAGCTTGATACCCCCCTCTCCCCATAAAGAAACCACAGCGAATCCTGTGCTCAGTTGTAACAGTCTGTACTGAACACAGAACAAGCTGCCTAGCACAAATACCAGCAAACGCCAACACAAATGCCCCCCACCTCTCCCAGGTGACCTAGTCCCATCACATTACGCCACACAGGCCTGTATTCAAATGAGATGGTCGATGGCTGAGCCCAGCAGGGGTGGTATGCTGGGAAAGAAGAAATCATGTCGCTTTTACCCAAACTCCCTGTGAGCAACTCCTCCTCCTTCTCCTCCTCCTCCTGTCTGATTTCTCCACCCCACAGACTTCTCTATCTGGGTTAATTGATTTTTAAAAAGACTATTGTTGATATCAAATGAGCACATCGCCGTGAAGCTATTGATTTTTTGACACAGTACCACAGGAAATCGTTATCACTGCAGCACTCTGACCCCACGCTAATAGGTGGGGCTTAACCTCCGCTTGGTGACGAATCCGGCGATTTCTTCACTTTCGGCGCTGCAGCTGGACTTGAGCGGCTAATAACCATGGTATCAGCGCGACGGGGGAGCAGACGCTCATACAGGGCTCCGTCCCGCACCAAGATATGCCAAACTGGTCAGTCAAAGGAAGCACGAGGGGTCCTGAAGAATGTCAACGTGGACGAAGCTCGTGTGAGCCAATCACAACCGGCAGGTGCAACGAGAGCCAATGAAACCAGAGACTGGAGGCACAGAGGCCCAAGGTCACGTCACATGACCAAGGGAACCATCCATCCCATGAACGACATTCCTAAAACCCAGCCAACATAGCCGGCAGTCCGATACAAAAAGCAGTACCTCCACACGGGTCATCATGAAGGACCCAAAAATGACGGGTCACTTATGAAACATCCTTGGACACTTCACAGGGGGAAATTTCTACATCCCCTTTCCATTGTTTCTACAACCATTCTAGCAGATCTTTGTTCTCCAAGGAATCGCAGTTTCACTGAAATGAGACAAATTTCACGATGTGGGCCAGATGTAAAGAAACGATTTCCATTTTGTCCTCCGTTGCACATTGTAGATAAGGCTGCCTGCTTTGCACAGACGAGACCATTGACATCAGATGCTCCAAGCTGAATGTTATAATTACTACTATGCCAATGTTTACACAGCCAACATCTCTACATTTCCCTGGATAAGCGTGTCAAACAGAAAAAAGTCAAATGAAAAGAATTCAGGTAACCCTGTTGAAGCTCTTCATTCAGTAGCATGTCTGGATAAAAGCTTTATTTTTTTCCATATGCCAGTACATTGTGGCTTTACCAAAGATTCTTAAATCTAAATGCTAATTAACCATAATTTAGAAATATATAAAAACAGCATTACAGTAACTTGCAGGCAACTGTCTACACAGTGACACAGCACCAGAAGGCAATAGGAAGGGAAAGCTGTCATTGTCATGAATAATTCCAGGAGTTACTGTTACTGTTTAAATATTACCTTCTCTCAAATGAGAGAAATGCTGGTGGTGAAGCTTGGCCACGTGGGCTTGGAGTGGTACTGCTCAGACGAATAAGCAAAGTCCTGCAGATACCAGCCCCAACGGTTCTCCTGGACGACCTCAGCCTGGGAAGCCAAGAAGGAGACACCCGCCCTTCTCTGCACTTTAATTCCAAACATCACAGGTGCAGATCATTCAACTCCAGCCCTCGATCGACGTCACAGAATAAGTCTTACAAACACACACAATCAGCTCCTGAGGTTTCCAACAGTCTCTCGACGCTGAGGTTTGCGTAAAAACCCAAGGTGTGACATAATTACATTTGAAAATGAGCACATTGGGCATTATGTGGGCATTATCATTACTCTTGTATTTTGTTTGGTTACTTGTGGTTAGGGTTAGAGAAGGGTTAGGGGTTAAGGTTGTCATTGTTGGTATTAGGGTTTTGCCTATACAGATGAATGGATGGTCCCTACAAAGATACAAATACAAACGTGTGTGTGTGTGTGTATGTGAGAGAGAGAGAGAGAGAGAGAGAGAGAGAGAGAGAGAGCAATGGAGAGCAGGGTTTGGCCTCTGCCCCCTCCTCTTACTCCTTTGCAAATTAAAATATTGGACCCTTGAAGAACCCCTCTCTGATAATCACATATAAATTAATTAGAAAATGTTTCTTGACATTCTCTCTGCATATATGGGAGAGAAAGAGGGAAAAAAAACCCCGACTCGGGCAAAGATATATAATTAACTGTACAGTATACGACCAGATAATTAATTCAGTCATTATTCTGGCTGAACGTTAAATACTTCCTCCAGGCTCTTAGTCAGAGTCGCGTGTCAACACGCGATGGCGGGTTACCGGAGCTTTCCGCGAGAGGCACAGATGAAATCAGCCTAAATCGAGTCTAAATCGGTCCGGTCGTGTTAAATGTACTGATAGGGTGAGTATTCCCAATTCTCTTCCATTCACTTCTACATAGCGCCCTTCCTTCCCAGTATACTACTTTCAAAGAAGCAATACACACTGAATAATTAGAATAGTCTAGACATGACACTGCTTAGGGGTACATGACTCTAAAAGTCCTTGTAGACAAAAGTCAGACAGCAACAGCAGAGATGAAACAGAAATACGCAGGTAATGCATGGAAGGCTGATAGCTGGCCGGGGTAATTGTGAGCATTAGCTATCTAAGTACTACGCTAAGCGCAAAGTTAGGGTTAGAAACTGCTCTTAAAAACTCCAATAGTAAAAGTGCTCATTTAACACACCTGCTTGTTAGCCATCGGACCTATGAACCCAACAGCTAGTCTGCTCATATTCACGGGACGAAGTTTTAATTCCACCCTCTCACTGGGAGCCACGCTGGAAGGAGCTGAAGGGAGATGAAGTGGCGACGCAGGAGAAAACCGAACAGGAAAAAACCTGGGGCTCTTCTTTCATCAGATCTTCTTGGAATACAAAAAAGTGGGAGAAGAAGAGAAAAGAGGAGCAAGGAAGAACACAGGGACAAGGAAGGAGAATGCGGCCATCTACCAGGCTTCCGCGATGGTAACGTTCATCAACAACCTGAATCTAAGTTCAGAAAACACTGTCCATGTTCACTCCGACCGGAGGAGCCAGCCCAACTGAGTTGGGGCAATTCAAGGATTTTCTAAGGTGGAGGCCATAACTGAAAAAGAGGGGCCAACATTATTAGCAGATATGTGCTTGAATTGGTGAGTGATAGGGGAGGGGACACTCTGGGGCCAATCAACTTTCAATTATGGACAGTGTCCCTCTGACCCCACACCTCTAAGCTTTCAGTTGGGGACAGTGTTCCTGTAAACCCGCCCCTCTAAGCTTTCAGTTGGGGACAGTGTTCCTGTAAACCCGCCCCTCTAAGCTTTCAGTTGGGGACAGTGTTCCTGT
>JAODJX010000020.1:23861507-23871896 GCA_026776945.1 Isichthys henryi | reverse complement strand
CCCATTGCTTCCGGGATAGGCTCCGGACCCCCCGCGACCCAATAAGGATAAGCGGTTTGGAAAATGGATGGATGGATAGTTAACACTGACTGTTTAGGAATGAGAGGGGTAATAAGCCATCATGGACTTTCCAGACTCCCCTTTTTCCATTGTCACACCAGCCCCTGTCCTAGTGCCCTGTTTTGCCTTTTATTTTTCCTGATCTGTGTCCCCAGTAGCTTCCACTCTTGTCTATGTTGTGTCTCTACTTGCCCATCCTGTCGTGGTGTGGCCTGCTCTGTCTGTGTCTGGCTGCCACTTCTATTCTCTGTTCTCCATTGAGGACTTAAGTGTTTGCCCTTGGTACCTGGTCGTGTCCCATGTCTGGTCTTTTTAGTTGGTGTGGTGTGTTGTGTCCTATCTAGGGGCACTGTCCCTCCAGTCCTTTGTGGAGTTTATCCATTCAGTCCTGTCTAATCGGGAGTCCTGGCTGTTTCCTGCCTTGTGTGTCCACCCGGTCGTTTGGTCTCCTCCCCTGTTTGGATTTCGTGCCCCGAGGACATGCTTCAGTGGGGTTACTGTCACGCCATGTTCACCTGACCCTCCTGTCTCCTCCCTAATATGAACCAAACAGGCCACACCAGTTACTCGCTTGTCTTGCCTCTCATGTTTATCACCCTCAGCTGCCTCTTATTAGTCATGTATTTAAGTGCTTCCCAGGTTTGTGTTTCTAAGTCCAGTCATTGACGTCATTCTCTCATGTTGCCAGTACCTTCCCTTGTCCTGTTCTCCTGTTGCGATGCTGTTTATTTTCTGTATTTGTTCTTTAAGTTGAATAAACCTCTGTTAGTTTTGCCACAGCATCTGCTCCCATGTACTTCATCGTTTCGCATGACAAAGAAAGAAAGAGAAAAAGAAAGAAAGAGATAAAGAAAAAGAGGAGAGTAGAATGTGGAGGGTGGAGGGATGACTACTGCCTTCCTGGGGGTAGTGTCAGGATATTGTGTGCGTGTTTCTCCTTGTGTATTATCGATTGTACTGAAATCACTCTAACTTCTTCTCAAGATCTTTCTCAAGAAGCAATCATGACCTTCTCTTCACAAACCTTTGTAAAGTGATATATCCCTGATGTGAGTGCACAGTCCATCTCAGGCTGACTATGAATAACAATGGATCAGTTTAATTATGAAACAAAAAACATTTGCCTGACACATCCATTTCAGAGGAATACACACATCATGAGGATGCCACATGAAACTGTGATTAGGGAACACTCCAGTTAAAACAGGTAACAGGTAAATTGAACTATTTTAATTTTTTATGGTGTGTAATTTAACATGTAAAAGGTACAATTATCCATCAAGTATGTGACATGCTTAAAAACTTGAAGCAATTTATAAAATGATTTCATGAAACCTGATAGCAATCTACAATTATTTTTAATGATCTATTATCTTGTTTTAAACCTTCTAGCATTTTAAAAGTTTGGCTGTAAAGCAGAAGTGGATTATATATTAAAGACTGAAGATCTATATGAAGTGGACTTAATTACCCCCTAAATAATACAGATCTATATTATAATCGGTATTCTGACTGATCAGATGACATGCATTATATATGTGCTTGTATGCCCTATTCATTTCTTATTGTCATTCCCCAGTACAGGTAAAATTGTCAGAAATGCTGGAACACCTAACCCTGATGCTTCCTTTCAACACCAGTAGTCATTTTCTCCCTAGGCGTATGTATTCCCCCATAATGCGCTACACCTCCCACTAAAGAAAGATCAGCACCAAGTAGTGACGATGTAATGCAGACATTAATACTGTTTCTGTTTTCAAGAACAAATTTCACATGACATCAGGGAGGCCATCAAGTTTAAATCAGCAACGTTATAGAAAAGTGTTGCAAACCTTAATGGTTTATTCACAGCTGAATGGGTTTCAGATTCTTTCACCGTAGGTAATTTGACTCTGGATTTAGATCAGGAAAGGTGTTTCTGCATTGCTTTTATGACGATGCTCTGTTTTTGCCTGTCAGCAGTTCCTCTCGATCTGTCTCCATCAGCAGGCCTTTTGGCTGAAAACTCCCTTCCCCCGGATGCAGTTTAGAAGTTGCATACTCAGAGAGCTGTGCTCCGTCAGCTGCAGCTTCCCCCCGGCTCCCTGCATATCATGCCAGGATTCTGCGTTTCTGGCAGCTTCCAGGAACCCCATCAGCAACTTATATTTATTAATTTATTTAATGCATTTTCTGGAGGAGACAATTATACCTATCCTATTAAATTCAACGAATATTCACTTTTTCAACTCAGTGGTTTAATAAGTCAATGTTCCAGTCAATGCCCTATTCAGATATGCATTTTGTCTTATTAGAGTGACAAACAGAAGGCAACCCCCCCCCCCAACACACACACATGCACACATCATGTGTTATTGTCAGATAATTCCCAAATGTCATTATTGTTATGATTTTGGTGCCAATCTGAACAGGGAATGAAAGCCCAGGACAGCACAGTTAACCAAAACAGATAAAACGTGAAACACAATTTAAAATATCAAAAAATTTCTTGAGATACCCCTAAGTCTCACTTGTGCCTTCAATCCACTTATCTGAACCGATAAAAATCCAAAGGACATTAGTCCAACCAAGGCCATTTGGATTTTATTAACTGCATTAAAGATAATTCTTTAAATCATTAAGAAGATTAACTGGAACATTAGTGAAGAATGACTCAATTCCATGCAGTGACAGCGCCTTCTGTAGATCGTCTTAGAGTCGACACATAGTATTAGATTTGTTTTTTTTTTAATGAGAAGCGTAAGATGAAATGTGAGCTTTTGATACTAATATGACACATTGGAAACACTTTAATTAAGGCCATGTTTTTAGAAATTTATAAACATTTATTTAAGCAGTAACATACAGGAGTTTGGTTGTACTTATAGCTGAAATATATTGGAGTACATTCGCATGACTTCAAGTATGTTATTGTTTTTATATCATGGAGTAGCATTTATAAGGTACCAAGTATGGTATAGTAAGACGTGCAATCTCTCATTAATAGGTGACTGAAAACAAGGCGCTAATATAGTACACAAGCAGTAAAACAAGAGAATGAGTTAGGGGCAATCTTAACTGGTGTTAACAGTCTGGTGACTGGACCAGACTCAATGTTACTGAATGGAAGCTGCAGGTCTGACATTCTGCCCTTCTGTACATGTTCCCTTCAACTTGCTTTCTGAAAGAAATGCATATATGAAAATTTATGTGCACATTTTTGAACAAAGTTAATATTGCTTTCTGCATTTCAAATAAGATACAAATAAGTGCCATAAACCCAAGCAAGAATAATTTCCTAATGTTATGTCTGGTCATATACTGTGTATGACATTAATAATACTGTGATATATGTATGAATCCAAGGGTGAGGTGTTGTGTTTTAAAAATGATCTGGCATACTGATGAGAGTCAGACTCAGGACCTGTGTCTTCAATTTCTCTTCTGCATTTTTTATTTAGCCTACCAAGACCTGAGGGGCTATATCACAATGTTCATCGCTGATGCCAGACATTTCAGGTCATTTGGTAAATTTTCTAAATTTCTTGTTTTTGTTTCTCTACAATGGACTTGGCTATTGAAATGTTATATGTTACTTCATCATAAGTAAACACATTTACAGTTAATTTCCATGTCTTACCTCCTGCTCTGGCATAAAAACAGTTAACAGCCCAGAGGTAGAAAGCCAGCACCCTAATGAGTAGGTCACCCTCCTCCAAGCGATGGATGAAACACATGATGACATAAGAGCACAGCAATGCCAGGAGTGGATTTGCCATGCTAATTTTTCCCACTCTGCCTTGCAGATTAGGGCATAATATGTAGCATTCATTAAAATGCTTCTTCACATGAAGATGATTGGCAAGTTCTAATGCAGTTTAAATAGTTTGTGTTTTTTTGTTTATTTTATTATTATTTTTTTGCTACTACATAACAATATAGGTCTAATAAGCCCATATATGGATTTTCACATTTTCTTCTTTTTAGATTATGTGGTTTAGTATCAGGTACAAGTGTTATTTTTATATTTAGCTTGATTTCTGTGCTCTTTTTTAGGTACTCACGTGTTTCTGCATGTGCAGTATGTGTGCTGGATATGTGTCTAGCCTCACATTCTAGGTGGGACTGCATACATTGTATGTTTGCTTGCATTGGTAGCTGTATGCACAGCATGTTTATGTGGGTTTCTGTGTGTTCCCAAACATTTGATTATACTTTCCAGTAGACAAATTTATACCCCATTTCCTTTAACCATACACTCACTTTGTCATCTAGTTGCTATATGTAGCTGCCAGGTCTGATACAACACTATGGTGTATCTAGTTCCCTCTTTTTGCCTCCCTTCACTCCCTGCCCTTTGTCTGGAGCTGCCACGGTGGAAGATGAAGCACAGCTGTCAGTCAGGAGCTGTACGTGACATGATAAAAAATCCATCTGTACTCTGATGGTTGAAATTTCCCCAAAGTCAGATGAAGAGAAGCATTTCAGTGGTCTCTGAGAGGTATAACACTTCACACAATGATCAAAAGCTATGATGAAGGATAATGAATAAATATGCCATGCTTTTTATATAATCTTCATTAAAATAGATTAAAATACATTTGTCTTAGAAAATACTTTATTAAATCTTTCACTATACAGTTGATCCTTTTTTGATATCATGAAGTGCACTAATGTAACTGCAATGTTCATTAATTCATCATCACCCAAGAACAAAGATTTTTTTTTCGCAGAGAAAAAAAACAACAGTGGTTTGTCCAAAAAACCCATCATTCTAAGCTTTACCATCTAGCACCCTGTTCACAGTGTTGCTTATCAGAAAGTCTTTGATTTGACAGTTACTTTAATTATCAGGTCAATGAAATCTTGGTCAAAGGTGAACCTTTTCCATGTTTCAAAATCAACCTCCAGTTGATTTTCCTTCTATTGATAGACCAAACAGTCATTACACTGAAAGTACTTTTTGGAGGTTGATTACTTCCCGAGAGACAGACGGTGAACAAAATGTTTTTATTTTACAGAATCCGCAATAAAACAAGTCTGCACCCGAACACCAGATCATTTGTGTCTATATTTGTGTTAAAGAAAAGGAAATCAGCTCAGTTTTTCTCTCTGTCTCTGACAGCGTGTGATACCTTCGGTAAGCGTTTGTTTTCAGTTCTCAATGGCAGGCCTCTATCATGAAAAATTTGATTACTGAGTTGATTCACAAACAATCTGAATCTTAGTCTGCATTTTTGTCAATGACAGTATGCTGCTCTTATCTTATTCATCTTGTGATGATTTTACCTTCTGGATGGTCAAGGGAGATTTACTGCCACACTCCCCACTTCCAGAGGCTCATCACCTGGGTGCGGGGCATGTGGGCATGTGAATGAATGCCGACCACCACACAGATCTGTTGCAGGGTTGAGGGCTGGTTTATTAGACCAAGTGACCCTCAGCAAATGCTCCCCATTCCACACAACCTCTCACATTAAACACGCCGCTCTTCTCCCACATGCTGTCTCTTTCTTCATGCTAAGACAGCACGCAGACCATGTGCAGCTACATCACTTGCTCATCACAATCTCACGAGGAAAATGTATGATTACTGTATACAATAGAATGGATGAATAACATACAGATGTGGCCAAAAGTATTGTCAAGAACCACAATTTTCCATGAAATTAGAGGAAAACGGCAAAAGTCCATAGAATAGAAACTAGTTTTTGATTTATGACTTTAAACAATTAAACAAATGAAACTGATATGGACAAAATCATTGCCCCCCTAACCTAACGTTGTGTAGCACACCCTTTTGAGGCAATGACTGCAATCAAGCGCTTTCTGTAGCTCTGAATGAGACTTCCCCACTTGTCAAGCAGGCACATAGCCACACAGTAAAACTATGGATTTGAATCCACTTTGAAATTTGCTTCCTCTCCCGGTTGGCAAAATTCACTGAGGTGGCTCCCCAGTTGGCGAACTCTCCTCTTCAATGAATTGCTCCAGTTCTCTTAAATTTGATGGGTTCCTACTTTCAATTGCAAGTTTCAGCTCTTTTTATAAATGTTCAATTGGATTCAAATCAGGTCACTTCAGGACAGTTTAGTGTTTTGTTTCAAATATTCTTGCATGCTCTTAGCTGTATGTTTTGAGTCATTATCCTGCTTGAGGACCCATGGCCTGTCACTGAGCCAGAGCTATCTAACACTGCGCAGCATATTTTGCTCCAGAATGCCATGATAATTTTCTTATTTCATTGTGCACTGCACAGATTCATGGATGCTGGTGCCAGAGAAAGCATTGCAACCCCATAACATTACTGAGTTTTCTTCCTTGTTTCACAGTCCAAGGAGGTTATCTATGGTCTCATGGACCTTGATAGTATAAGCACATGTGGTTACACCCTTTACCTTGACCATGCCAGCTATTACCTTATCTCTTTCCTCTTCAGACAGCCCTCTGCTTTTCCATCTCTTGTCCATGTTCAGTGTGATGACACAGATCAGCCAAGTGAGTATTTTTCCTTTAAAATAAGCCGAATGGTTATACGATTGAAGCCACCTGTGATAATGATTAAAGTAAATACTCTTGAGAAATCACTACAATCCTATTATTTCTTTCAAATAATATCCCTTGTTTTTACAATGGAATGTTATGCATTGTTACTAATATGGTACAATACACAAAACATTTTTTTGCAAACCACCATTTAACCAAATACAGAAAATATAAATGGTGGTGTTCGGTTTGTTATTAAATACTTCGGAGCAGCCATACAGGGAATGGTGCTATATAAAAAAGAAATGTAATTATTAATTAATCACAAGTTCTTATTTATTTTCTTATTGCATATCAAAATAATTAATATTTGATGTTTATAGATCATTAACAAACTAGCTAGATAACTTCCTTACCCACACTTCCTAAAGCCACAGATGTGTGCAATGTGAAAGTATGATCAGTTAGATCACTGTGATAAAAAATATATTTCATTTATGTTGTTTCTATGCCTCCTTGAAACCTCCAGAAATAGCCACAACCAGTCACAGGCACCGAAAGGCTGAAGGCTTTTTACAGTATGCCCAGTTGAACCTTGCTAATAAAGATCAACCAGTGTGAACTCCTGCAGTATTTCATGACCCCAGTTTCATTGGTTCTGAACATGAGGTGAGAAGAACCTTCAAACTAGTCAATATCCACAAAGAAGCCAGACTTGACAGAGTTCTGCAGCAACCAATTAGCACTTGTTTTCACTGATATTTTAAATATCTCTCTGTGAGAAACTGAAAGCTCCCCATCTGCTTCAAAAACATCACCGTTATCCCATCACAAAAACTGCCTTAATGACTACCACCTAGTGGCACTTTCTCCAATTACAATTAAGTATTTTGAGAAACCAGTGCTGGACCCCTTCCAGGACCCCCTTAGTGGACCCCCTCCTACTGACGTAAAAGGCCCACTGAGGATGCCACTTCCCTTGCACTCAATACCACTCTAGCTGATCTGGACAATAGAAACTCTTATGCCTGGCTATTACGTGTGGATTATAGTTCAGTATTTAACACTGTAAACGTATCCAGACTGACTGATTGCCAAGCTCTTGGACCTGGGACTCTGCACCACACTTTGCAACTGAATCCAAAACTTCCTCACTGGCAGACCCCAAAAAGATGTGTGTCAGTGAAAATACCTCTTCCCTCCTAGTCTTCAAAGCCAACACTGCACAGGAGGGCCCCTGACTTTCCTGTATAGCCATTTGCAAAGTTTAACATACTACAGGATTTTACTTAGTATCTATGATTTACTTAGTATCCCCTATCACATTTGGGCAACAATCAACTTTCAATGGGGGCCAGAGAGTGCCCCTCTATACACCCCTGATTAAAAGTATACCTGTAGCTCACCAGCTTGATTTGATTAAGAGTGCATAAATGAACATGGGGTTTAATTACATCTTTGCAAAATATCGAGTGTTTCTTATGGAATAGCATATATGCTTATTGCAAATACCCCATTCAGCTTGCTAACTAATGATGCATACCCAGCTGTGAGACTACCTCCCAGCTTGCCAATGCCTCATATGCACACATTTTGTGACAAACACTCCTTGTTAGGACGTATATCATTATGGTGTCAGTGCATTGCTTTTTTCCCTCAATGTATAGTGGAAAATCTCAGAATACAGCAACAGTATGTTGGTATGCAGTCTCCCAGGTGGCGAGTGATGGGTCATCTGGCCTTCACTTCCCCAACCGACCATCTGTAACATACACATTTCAGTGTTTTGTGTGTGCAACCTTCAGAATACTAATGTGTCAGTGAATTTAAGCTTCCTGTGTGATCTGTAATCCTTGCTAGGCATTTTTCAAAGAACCTATTGCTTCAAAGATTCAAAAGGTTAATTGGAATTCTTCAATATTCCCCTGACCTTGACAGTGTTCTTAGAGGAAAGGTAAAAGAAAATTTCACGATATTGCTACACACGAGGTGTAACTTTTCCAGATGATGCTTAGTCTTGAACTTGTTTGTGTTATGCATCTAGGATTAACAGGGCTCAGCGTGAAACTCTTTCAGGAGATAAGTGCTGTCAATCAAAAAAAACACTGTTCTGTTTTATGCCATACAAAAACTACCAAGCACTTGTAAGCATGAAAGTGTGCTCCTGTTCTGCAGTTCTCCGTAGAGTATTAGAAATGTTCTCAATTAATGTTATGCTGCTGTATTACCCAGTGTCACACAGTGACACAAATGGTCTGACAAAACCAGATGAAACTAGTTCTATCCGGCTCTGCCTTCTAGGATTTCTGGCAACAAGAAAACAAAAATGATAATGGGCAAAAATATATTAAAATACACCCCTCTGGATAGAAGAAACTTTCATTTGAAGTTGCTAAGACTACTTATTTCCCTTAGCATTTCTTTTCCATCTGTCTTCTTGATCTGCATGTTGTGGTCTATTATTCTTGATTGCCTACTCTACTGGGAAGGAAGATTGATTTTAAAAGTCGCTTCTGGACAAAGCATCATTATGGCAACATTCTTCATATGTACTTGTCTCCTTGGAGATCTTAGTTGGTGTGTCCAAGCCTTTAAATTGTTTGTAGTGTGTGACTATAAGACATCTAATCACATTGCATCCTTTCCATAATATCCACTGTCTCATGTCTCATACTTCCTGTAATAAGCTTCTGATTTACCTGGATGCTCTAAAGGAATAAATGCTTGTGGAAGATGCAAAGCTGAATGAATGAATTTTAATAAAATATTAATTAATATAAATATTAATATAAATATTAAATAATTGCCATAAAAATTTCAATTTAATATATTTTAAACTTCTGTTTATATTTTCACATTACGTTACATGCATTCTAACATTCCGTTTTAAAGCTGAGGGTATCTTTCACATGATCACTCTTTTTAACACACAAATGATCTATATTTTATGAGGTGCTTTCTCTTGCTTTTAAATTCCCCTCCTGGTGTCCTCTGAAAGAGGCAGGAATTGTGAAGAAGGATGGTCCTTCATATTAAACACAAGTCTTATTGATTTGAGAGTTCTACCTGCCAAATCTCATCCAAATGTCAGGCAGCAGTTCAATTCACAGCATTTATTTTATTATCCCCTAGTAGGGTTTGGCTGTGCATTAAAGCAAATTGTTGCCTGCTTTTAAAAGCACTGCTCAAAATACAGACATACTCTGTCTGAATCTTAATTAGCATGAAATTTATAGGCTGAACATTAATCCTAAAAACAAAACAAGAAAAAGCTTTAAAAAACCTTTTTGTGTGTTCGTGAATTTGTTTTCTATGCATGTTTTTTGTTACCGAGGATCAAAAGAATTCTGTATCCAGAATGGCTTTACTACAAATGCCTCGATGTTTCTGTCTCTTCAAAGTAAAGGAAATACAGTAAAAGGTCTTGAGGAAATATGCTGCATGGCAATTACAGAAGTGAACCCTCAAAATAAAAAAAAAACAAAAGACCATTTTCCCTTTATAAAATTACATGTAGAAATAAGAAAAATTGTACATGATGAGGGTGGCATAGTGGCACAGTGGTTAGCACCTCTGCGACCAGGGTTCATGGGTCCATGCGTGTGGAGTTTGCATGTTTTCCCCATGTCGTTGTGCGGTTTCCTCCAGGTTCTCCAGTTTCCCCCCACAGTCCAAAAACATGCTGAAGTTAATTGGAGTTACCAAATTACCCATAGGCATGAATGATTGGTGCTCAAACCCAAACCCTGCCTTGTAGCCATAGGCTCCCGGGCGGCGCCCCCCCCCCCCCCCCACCCAGCGCCACACCGCGGCGGGGCAGAGAAACCAGGGGGGGGGGGGGGGGACTAGGGCAAGTGTGAGGGA
>JAODJX010000020.1:23844654-23856854 GCA_026776945.1 Isichthys henryi | reverse complement strand
GTAATTTCAATTCTCTGTATGTCCGGTACATATGGCAAAATTGACAATAAAGTTGACTTGACTTGACTTGACTTGATGTAAGTATACATTAACACCCTAACATATCAGAATAGCATTATTATACATTTATAACAAACATTATATAATAATAACATGCATTTTAGTCATATAATCGTATAACATTTGTTATTAATGTACATTAATGGTTTTAAGGTATACTTACATGCTGCTTATAAATGTTCAGTGAACACATTATAAATACATTATGAAGGTATAGTTAATGTAAAGCTGTAAGCAAAGCTAACACACATAAAATTAGTTTTATGTTACAAGTTAAACATTATAAGTCATTCTGCCTGGAATTCCACATAAAACAAAGTAGCTAAGGTTAACAGTCGCTGTTTTAAGTAATACAAGTAAAGGAAGTTTCTGTGGACTTTGAATGAAGTAAAAAAGGCTCAAAGGCAGAAGTGCAGGATGTGAATGACTGAAAGACGAACGCTACTCAGTGAAACCCTTTGTGTGATTCAGTATCCGGCTGACACAGTTCTCAGGATCGCCTCTCATAAACTATCTACAGTACCTTCCTCCATGGCTGTACTGCATTACTTTTGTGCTCAGTAGCAATGCCGTAAAACTGTAGGATTGTGTCAGCAGGTAGCATAGTGGTTAAGTATATTACAGCAGAATATCATCTAGTTGTAAATATGGCTACACATGCAGTAAATCCCCTTGGCTTGCATTCATATATTCTTTCACATACACATATAGAGCACATATTGTTTACTTGACCAGGGCTAGCTGTAACTTTTCGGGGCCCCTAGGCAAAGCTTTATGTGGGAGAACCCCCCACCCCACACACACCACCAGTACCAAGAAAATCGATGATCATTTCACTTCCTCTACAACGGAGGTAATTCAAGGGCCTGAGGCAACTGGCTATTCTGCCTATAGCTAGAGTCAGCCCTGTGCCTAACCCCACCTGAGCACACTAATAATAAATAGGCTGGGAAGTTATGTTTATGTTTGTAAAGTGCTATCTTCTATTACACCCTCTGTAAGCCACTGCTGACCAATAGCTCTTTCTGTTGATGTCCACTCAATATACAGGACATTCAGCCATACAGAGGAGAGAGTGACAGAGTAAGTCAGTGCAGATGCTGATAGGTGACCATCAAAGGCAATGACAAAGAAACAAAAACAACAGCGGGGCAGCATGTGGCACTGTAGGTTAGGACTCTGTGCCCATTATCAGTTCAAATCCCATGGTCAGTAGAGTGATTTCACTGTTGGGCCCCTGAGCAAGGTCATTAACCCAAATTATTCCAAGGACTGTCTGGGCCTGCTTGGTCAATGGTCACTTTGGATAAAAATGTCTGATAAATTAATAAATGTAAAATTGTACCAGCAGCCTTAATTATAGCAGGTAATCGGTCTAGAATTAAATATCTAAGACCGAGGGGTGATCCCTCACATGTGCTGGTAGACTGTTCTATAAACTTGCAGTCCCATGATTTAACTCTCTACCTCCAGCAGTATTTTGATTTAATTGTAGATTTTCAAGAAGTCCTGTATGTTCAGGATTGCATATATACCTTTGGCCTTTTATTGTCTTGTATGTAAGGACACCGATTTTAAGTATGTCTTGTACTTAACCCAGAGTCTGTGGAAAAACATGAGAATATGATAAATATGCTTATATTGATTCTTTGTAGTTACAAGTATTACTGTTGCATTTTGAACCTGTTATAGGGAAGAGAGTGTGTAGTTTGTGCTCCCAGAGTGCAGCACTTTACAATAGTCTGATGTATTAGGGTTAAAATAACTGCAATTTATTGGATGTCCCATTTTAGAGGTCATGAGTCATTTCCAGAAGTGAACCTGGAGGAGAAAATATTCAATCTGTCATGCAAGATCAAATGGATGAGGCCTGGGTGGCCATGTTTTGCCATGTTCTTCCATAATACTAATGATATTGATCCATTTTGGATGGAGGCTGCCCTCTTGTGAAAACCATGTATTAATAAATGATTATGAACTTATAATTAATAAGTTAATCTATTCATAATGTAATTCATAAACGCTCACCAATTCAATAACCAGCAATTTATGGAATATTGTCTGCTACAGGTTACATTTCATCAGCTGAGATTTAGAAACAGACTCGGAGATTATTAAATTCAGAATTTTTGTAGCAGTTTAGACTCTGGCTCCCAGGAGCCATTTTACTAAAACCACTGACTTACCACAATCCTTAACTTATTGCATTTCGAATGACAAGCACTTTGTCTGAATTAGCAAACATGCAAGAAACCTGTGTATGGTTTTATGGTTTTACCGGTCTGTTCTTTGAGCTTTTAGATCCCCCTCTGACAGTGACTCAGAACTCAGAATTAGCTGCTGTTGGTGCCAGCAGCTAACTTGAAACAGTTGGGACAAGAGGGCTTACAGTTGAGTTAAAAATAGCTGAATAATCAGAACGGTCCAGGTCTGTCCAGTCCTCTGGCCACCTGATTTGTAAGAGTGTGCTAATGTATCCCTGCAGTACATGACTCGTGTCCTCCAATGCTACAATAATGGAGCATTTTTGGCATCTAAAATCTATAGTTTATGGTGTTGGCAAGACATTTGGATTAGGAATGTGGTGGTTAAATCTGTCGACTTGTCATCTGAGGGTTGCTGGTTCAAACCTCATTAGGGGTCTGCTGCAGGCACTTCAGCTTCAAGCTGAATTGTTTGGGGGTGTTGTGCAGCTCAGTTAGTAATGGAACCGTGTCAGTTGCAGGAACGCTGCATGATCCTGCTTTCTGACCTCGTGCCTTCCTCCCTTGCTTTGCTGCTTCGAACAAAAGCCTCTGCTAAATAAATAAAGTGTAAGACTACCTACACTCTACACAAGACTCATACAACATAAGCGTGCTCTTAGCATGCAGACGACATGGTGAACTCTTAGTGAAAGATCTACCCATTAATTGCTAATGACACCTATTATCATTGTCTTAAGCCTTTACACTCCATACTTCATGCACATTCTTCCATTCTGTGAACAAAAGCTTAAACACTGGTACATTATTAAACCCTAACTTGATCTTAATGGCTTCCTTTGACTGAACGTGTGTGGTTACCAGGTGAATGATGTAGTAGTACACACTTAATGCATTAATTAACCATTAACTAAGTGTCTGTTAAGCACCGATCCCATGTTCACTCATGATTTGTCAATCCTGACAGTTCATGTATTTCATGGGGAAACCTATATTAGTTCATGATTTGTTCTTGGGCAGTAAATGAGTTAAGTAATTCTTGCCCCCTCAAGTGAAGTTTTACCATTATTAACTAATTAGTTAACTGTTAAATAATATAGTGCCTGAACGGAATACAAAAACTGTCATGATTGATTTATGATGAACAAGCATGGGATCAGTACGGAACACTTAGTTACTGGTTAATGCATTAATTAAGCATGTACTACTACATTATTCATGTCCTCCCAAATACAGTGTTGCCTGATTCTGAGTAGAAGTCTCTGTCTTGAGCAGCTCCTGCGTAGAGTGTAAGGTTGGTGCTCCCTCTCATTAAAATGTCTACAGATTGAACTTTCTGAAGCAAGTCAATAAAAAAAATGACAAACACTCTTATTAAGCATTATAAGCATTAATCATTATTTACCAGTTATGATGAAATGATACATGTAATCATGGTGCCTGGTGTGTAGTATCCAGTTCAAATCCAAAAAGTGGTCCCTACAATGTAAAAATAACAGGTTTTTATCACATTGTGGGGACATTTGGTTTCACAGTGTAATATATACATGCCCACATACACATACAGCCACTAATACAGACACAGTCATACCCTTTGAGCATTTTAAAGACTCCTGATAACCTAAATGAATGTAAGAGAGACATGGGGAAGCTCACATGGCTCCGATGACAGACTCTCTACATATGCAGTAGAGGTTTATAAACCATTCATGTTCCATCAGGCACATAGGCAGGTAGTAAAATTACAAGTTTGAACCCATCTTGAAATTTACTGCAGCCCCCCTTTAGCAAACTGAACTGAGCCCCCTCCCCCCAGTTGGAAAAATGTACTGGTAGCAGTGCCAGACTCCCCATGAAATTTATATCTGGCTACGGACCTGTTTTCTATACTCGCTTGTCCTATACAGAGTCGCAGGATAAATCATGCAATGAATTAAATTTAAAAACACATATACCTGTATAACCATCCATCAATCCTCTGTAGCTGCTTACCCAGTTCGGGATTGCAGTATTAAATATAATTCACAAAGAAAGGAGATACCGTAAAAGCTAAGTACAATACACTATTTCTGATATGTATAACGTCTGATGACTCAGTGAACAATTCTTGATAAATAAATTTATATAGGCAATTTATTCATATGAAAAATATTTACATTAACCTGCATTGCCCATTTCAATACCATTCGTATACTAGTATTTTAGTGATAGGAATTTATTGTTCTAGCAATTTCTGTACACTATAGTTAATGTCCCTTTGTGCTTTGAAATAGTTGCACTGAATCACATTATAATAAGCTAAACTTGATGTTTGTTTCTATCAAAAAGTGATTGCCCTTGTTTGTGGTGCATAACTGAGAAAGTACATGAAACCCTTTTATATAAAAAATGGGTGAATCCGCAATTACAGTAGTTTATTCATAAAGTTCATCATATCCAAATCCTAAGGCTGAGACACTGCAAATTATCAGAGCAATAATTACCCCATGAAGTCATTTTTATACATCCACTTAGACTATTTCTGTTATTTAATAATCACTTCTGAATCAAAGAAAGAAAAGGAGGTGATGTTATAACAATGTTTTCACAATTGGAATATTAAAAATCTGGAGCCAACATAACTGATAAGACTGCTTGAATATAAAAGTTGTTTGTGAAAGAGTTTTGCTGTTTTTTGAATGTCAATGTCATAAGTCATAAGAAAAAAAAATGGTTCAAATGAGAAATACATTTTGTCCAGTGACGCTGAAGTTTTCTCCATTTTTTTTCTCCAGTGGTTCATATTTTTACCTCAGTAGCTCTTGTGAATTAAGACATTTCTGCCCTTGTGCCTACTTAGTCACACACACTTATGTAAACATCCATAGTAAATATATATACATGAAGTGGACCAAAAACAGAAACACCTCTTGAAAAAAGACAGACACAGCTACAAATGTCAAAAGCCATGACAGTCTGCACTAGTTAGACATTGTAATGCTAAGCAGTATCAGGCAACTAACAGAGATCTACAGAGACTGAAGAGTAGGTTCCCAAATTGCAGATATATTAATCTTGCATGTGCACAACTCAGTCGTGCTTCAGACATGCTGCAAGTGCTTGCTGTTGGTATCTCTCAGATCGCATAAAAATGGACTTTGCTTCATGAGCTTTTGAAAGCGCTCAAACTCAGGAAAGTCACTTTGAGTCCAGGCAAAAAGCTTAGTCACTAGGCTCCTTTTAAAAATAGTTATCAAAATGGTATTGAAACTAGCTAACTTGGAGAACTCGGAGAGTCATATGCGTGGGTGGCTCTGCATATCTGTGCTGTATAATGGCAAAGAAATATAAGGCCATAACTGCATGCAAAACGGGTACTTTGAAAAAAATCAATATAAACAATATTAAAAAAATATATATACCTGAGAGTACAGAAAAACAGCCTTCAGCCTGATTCATCGATTTATAAATGCTTATTTTTTTATTGAAGTAAGAATGGGCTCTTAGATCATATTCAATAATTTCACTGCCTGATAAAAACAAATTCTTGGTTCGCTTATTAAATTTGCAGTCTTGATTCCATTCTCCATTAAATGTGTCATGTTCAGTTTTATATTGGTTGCCTTGAATTTCTGAAATATTGTTCCTTAAAGCATTTAAGATTAAGGTTCTTTCTGTGCATTCTGTGTTTTTCAAATATCCAACTATGGATTCATATTGTATCTGCGTTTTGTTTTGACCTGGGAGCACAGGTGCGACAAAGAGTTCTGTTCATATAGAATTCACCCATATTCCCTTATCATGTTTCTTTTTTTCCTGCAGGGGAAGAGAGTCAAGGGCATCATGCATGCTGGTTGACCTATCACTCTTGATTTTGAAGATGTCCTGCCCCCAGGATATTTCTTGGACAGCTAGATCAGGCACTTGCAGAACATGGTCTCTCTTTTTGGGTTGTATGACGCCTCAGCTCTCCTGAGGTTACATCAGGCAGGCATTGCAGCCTATCTAGATGATGTAGTGCATTTAGTGTGTTCGGTAGAGCGAGATGTGTTAGGAAGATGTTGGATGACCTGAGGGTGGCTGGGCTTACTGCCAACCCCAAGAACTGCTCCAAAAGTGTAATAGGCTCCTAAATCTCCAGAAAAAAACAATTACTGTGGTTTGGAGTGCACCCTGGCTGATAATAAAGGCCCATGTGTATTCCATGCTCGGGTTAGTGGAGCACCATCATCACCTCATTTTCAGCCCTGGCAGCTTCACTATCATATCACACAAAGAAAGGCTGGCCAGGTACAATAATCTGGACCACTAAGGTGGAAACAGCGTTCTGGGCACTGAAGAGATCCCTCACAGTAGGATTGGTCTTAGTAGACATAAACTTCAACTGCACCCTTCTTGCCCAGATTGGCACCTCCAATACAAGTCTCAAAGCAGCGTTAGCTTCACTAAGAAGGTGGTGAAGAGCGCCTGGGACTGGACTTAAGGCACATCTGCAGAAATTAGTGTACCACAGTGACCAAGCTTAGGTATGACCTTATCTCTGGACATGTGCTGGTCACTGACCATGCCTCAGTAGATTGCACAAGGGAAGAACACCAACAATCAGGTCACCAGCAAGTTTCTCTCCTTATCAGGAGTTCTAGCTCCAGATGCAGTACAGGCTTGGCATTTATATGCCACCATGCCTTCACGGCTCCTGCTGCTCTGCTGCTCTGACCACCCAACAGGTGGATCTGTACAAGTTGCAACACTAAGAACAGTGAACACCTGTCAGGATCCAGTGCCAAGGCAGTGGACAGCGAAACCTGGGCTCCGCCCCTTCTTCAACCACAGCTGGAAAACACTAATTAAAGAAAATGATCTGGCACAGAATAAAAACCGGCACCCTTGGAAAGAGATGGTGTCTTGTCAGACTAGCAAAATCTCCACAACAGTGAGCGCAGACTGCCCTCATTCCCCTTTCTAATCCTAGATGGGATGTCTACCCTATTCTGGTGATCTTACCGAACAGAGAAAGGGTTCTCACAAAAGCACGTTAGTTCACGAAATGAAAAAATGATCTTGTATGTGATGCTCAGTTCTCTCTCTCTTTAAATTTGTTAAATTTAAGTCTGTTGTTCTGCATTTGCTTTGAAAAGGATTTTAAAAATGGTCGAGGTCAAGACTGTCGATAAAGATTTATGAAAAGAGGGGCTAAGCCTTTATTGGGGGAGTCTGATTTTAATGAAAATCAGCTCTGGAATCAGCAAGTGAGGTCACTGTCCAAAAAATGAAAAAGTGTGTTTGTAAGAGCTTGCACTGCCCATGAGGACCCCCTTTACTGAAAGTACTCTTGCCTTTTATTTTTGTCTTGACAAGTGAGAGGTGCTTTGATGTCCGGTGATCTGGACAGCTTATGGAGCTGTCAGTCACAGTAACCACTGGCTGGCTGAACTCGCAAAAGCACAGACAAAACGGCTATGGCTGTTCTTCTGTCTCCTTCATGTGTGCAACATGCATAACTGTATGCTAAACATGCAAGTGCATTGTTAACACATATACTCAAAATATGAAATTTAACTGATGTGCGTGGTTTCTTTACACATTTATGCTCTCTAGACATTCTCCTGAAAGTGCACAAGAAAGATTGTGATATGCACTCTGGTCACATGTCAAGGGAATTGAATTTATTGGGGTTTTCCTTTTTGCGATTAAGAGGTTATGTAAACGGTCAACAAAATGCAAACTCCATCATGAACAATAAAAGGACGGTTTCAGCGAAAGAGAAAAGTGTGGCCTATTGGGGACAAATTAAATGAAACAATTCTTCTTGGGGCTGGTGTCTAGGTGGGATCCCAGTTACTGAGGGCAAAAACAAAACACAATAAAGCTATTTTTCCATGTAGAGCTAAAAAGGGACAGGAGACAACCATCATCATCACAATGAATGAATGACTGTCCACCTGGAGGAACCCAGGAGAACCAACTTGCCATGCGCACTTCTAAAAGAGGTATTTTTTGCCATTATCCAAATCAGTGTTTCCCACACTGGCCCTTGGGGACCCACAGCCGGTCTATGTTTTTGCTCCCTCCAAGCTCCCTGTCGGATGAGGACCGGATTGGTAAATGCCAATCTAAATGAAATAAAAACTTAATCAGCATTTTGGCTAATAATGAAATGAAGGTATATTTTCTTTATTATCCACAATGGCATTCTGTTGTTGTCCTTTTGCTGATATTAGTTTCTATAATGACAATGTACTGTAGAATGAACAAAACACTGAAACTGTCAATATATGTCCTTGACAGAGATTTGAAAGTTAAGGTTGAAAATACAGTAATAACTGTCAAGAATTATATTAGGAAAAATCCCTTCGCTTTAAGTTTGCTGCAGGACTTTGGGGATTTGTTTCATTAATGAAATTTTATGTTGACAAGAAATACCTGAAGTAACAACTGAGGGGAAAATGAGGCTCACAAGGCAAACCAGCTCAGTCCTGAGTGTATTTTGAGTGTGAATGATAATAACGAAGGAATGAACATCTGTCTATATCCAATGGTGGTGTTTGGCTCTGTGGGTTAAGATCCTGTATTTGTAATTATAAAGTCACTGGTTCAAACCCCATGACTTGATTTTTGGGTCTTAACTCCAGTTGCTTCACAAAACATTTTATTTCCTGGGTACATTGTGTTGGATAAAAGCATCTGCTAAATACATAAAATAGATAAATGTTTCATAACCGCTGATCCAACTCAGGGTCACAGTCAGCCTGAAGCCTATCTCAAAAAACACAAGTCGCATGACAGGGGACACCCTGGATGGGATGCCTGTCCATCACAGGTCACATGACAGGGGACACCCTGGATGGGATGCCTGTTTGTCCCCTAGATGGGATGCCATTCCATCACAAGTCACATGACAGGGGACACCCTGGATGGGATGCCTGTCTGTCCCCTAGATGGGATGCCAGTCCATCACAAGTCACATGACAGGGGACACCCTGGACGGGATGCCTGTCTGTCCCCTAGATGGGATGCCAGTCCATCACAAGTCACATGACAGGGGACACCCTGGATGGGATGCCAGTCTATCACAAGTCACATAGATAATTATTTTTATTAATGAACTTCTACAGTGTACTAAATCCCTGTACTAAATATGCTGCTGTAAATAATTTATATACAGTTCTCACTAGACAATTTAGGAAAAAATGCAGCTGTCAGGAATGGAAACAATATGTTTAGCTTTTCGTGTTGCTAAATTATGCATACCACGTGGAGAATTTAATTGCATCTTATCTCCCTAGGTATCCAGCAAAATTAAAATGACTCATAGTGAGTTGTACTGAATAATATATTGTTTGAAAATGTAATGAAATATTGTTTGAAAATCTTACTTTTTAAGATTTAAAAAAACTGAACTGCAGTAGAATGTTTTAAACACAGTTTGCTGAAGTTCTGTCTCTGGATATTGCTGTGGATAACTATTTCCAATACAAAGTAAAACCATTTCTCTCAGATATTTCAGAATCGTTTGCCTTAAGATTGTTTAAATTTAACTGCAGTCTATTCAAATTACAGAATGGAAGCTTGTGGGACCTTTAGACTGCAGTCATACAATTTGCCTCTACAGCACTCTACAACTTACAGTTTTTCTCAGTTGTTTTGGCACATTTCATGAAACATATTTAATGTTCTCAAGATTGTAAGAGCATTTCTCAAAACATGTCATGCATTTGACACAACACTATTGTTTAGCTGCAAAAGCCTGAAACTTACACAAATATAAAAATAATTAATTCATGTCTCAATAGCAAATAATTCCACCAAGTAATTAGTCAGTGCCACCGAAATGAAAAGTACAATCAGCATTGTTATAACCACGAAAGTCAAAATGCTTAGATATATTCTCAAAATGTCGATGTCTGCTCCTTAGCTCCACAATTCTGAATGATAGTTGGTTCTTACTTTCTCATTCACTGACTGATCATTTTTCTGTAGTAAAATACACCAAATACACCAGTTATAACACTGCAAGGCTCTACATTACAGTATGTAAAGTTCACTGGCAAGAGAAAGCACTCGCATGCACGTGTAACTTCTTCAGATCTCTAGACACAGTGGAATAGCAAACAACAAGTCACAGAGCACTGTATATTATTATTATTATTATTAATCAGTTTTATTTTTATAGCGCCTTTTTCATACTTAAGGAAGCTTTACAATGCAAACAATGATACAGAAAACAATGCACATGCAACAGCAACAATAACAACAAAACAACAACAGTAGGGTTACGTAGTAGCAGTTACATTATAGCATTCGTGGAATAAATGAGTTTTTAATTGAAGCTTGAAAATGGTAAGTGACTGTATCTCACGCAGACTGTGAGAAAGTGTGTTCCAAAATGTAGGTGCTGTCACACAGAACGCCCTGCCACCCATAGAAGATAATCTGAATTTAGGTACGGTAAGAAGGCTGGAGCTCAATGATCTTAGTGTCCGAGCAGGGGTGTATGGAAGAAGAAGGTCAGACAGATAGTGAGGGGCAAGTCCATGGAGAGTTTGTAAGTGATTAGTAGAATATTATATTTGATTCTGTAAGTGACAGGTAACCAATGTAAATCATGAAGAATCGGAGTGATGTGGGCGGATCTCCTCGTATGTGTTAGCAAATGGGCAGCAGGGTTCTGAACATATTGTAGTTTGTTCAGAAGTTTTGATGGGAGGCCAGAAAGCAATACATTGCAATAGTCAAGGTGGGTAGAGATGAAGGCATGGATTAGTGTTCTAGTATCCGCTACACTGAGGGATGAACGGAGGCGAGAGATATTGCGGAGCTGGAAAAATGCAGTCTGTACCAGGGAGCTAACATGTGACTGAAATGTGAGAGACTAGTCAAGAATTACGCCCAGGTTACGAACCGTACTTGATGGATCTACTAAGATTCCGTTAACATTAATTGTTAGTAATGTTAGACAGGGTGGATAGAAATGTTTTAGTGCCCACTAGTAGACTTTCTGTTTCATCAACATTAAGCTGTAAAAAAATTTGAGTCATCCAGTGTGTGATTTCGCAGAGACAGTTAGTTAGTGAAGATGGTGGCACAGATGTACTAGTTTCAACATTTACATAAAATTGAGTGTTGTCAGCATAGCAGTGGTAGCTGAGACCAAAATGACGTAAAATTTGACCTAAGGGAGGTATAGATTTGTGTGACTTAATGGAAACGAAATACAGTTAAAGAGAGCAACTCGAAGATTTAAATCGGCAACTTCGCCTTGATAATTCCACTCCAAAGCGATCGGTAGATAACTCAACGCACTCATTGATCTAACCCAGCATCTTGATGTGCTATTTGACGACTTGGGTCTCTCAGTCCAAATTGTCAGAATAGCATCAGAGGAGATACAGTTCATATGAAAACGACGACGTGGGGAGCGGTGCATATATCGCGGTCGATGAGCGATGCCAAACTCCTTACACCAGGTATATATTGTTTCTTCAAGCCGGGAGTGACTGCACCAGGCATGAAGTTGCAGTGAGGAGTAGGTGTTCATACTCTGGGGCAGCACCACTGACCAGCACCACTGACCATCACGTTAGCCAGAACCCATAAATTGCACCCAACTGAGCAATCAACATAGCAAATGAGAAAGTGGAGGCTGACTCACTGACTATGCTGGCACGGGGAAACCAAATAGAGAGAGCTCGTGGAGAAGGTGAAGTAATCAACAGGATGCGAGAGACAGTTCGAATAGAAAATACACCCAAACAGTGCCAGTTCTGAAGTTGAGAAAGTGGCAATCCATTAGTTAAAATCCAAAATTTAGACTGACAAATGCGGACAAGAATAATAAACACCGGTGAGAAGTGGCTGTCATGCCCAGCCGGTACAATCTTAGTGTGTGCCACGCCCCTGCTTACCCACGTGTGCCTCCCTGATTGTCTCCTGCTGTGTCCAATTACTTTGAGTAGT
>JAODJX010000020.1:23834235-23844554 GCA_026776945.1 Isichthys henryi | reverse complement strand
CCCCGTATTCCTGCCTGCTGCCTGTTCCTTACCTGCCGACCCGCACGATCGCCGCTCCGTTCCCCGCGAACGTGACAGTGGCAGCCAAAACGCTCTCAACCGGAACTGACGTATGCTTTCTTTTGCCTGTCTTTTGTATAACAAAAAACAGCAAAAAGGATAAACAAAATCAACAAAATCATGTACTGTGGGAACCAAAAATGCAACAATGCTGTATCACTGCAATTTTTTAATCATTTTGAAAGCTTGGTTCACTGTTTTGTGTGTGGGGAGTAACACGATGATCACATACATATATAGTTTTGGGTGTAAAATAATTACAACTCGGAAACAATTGTTGATAATTGCAGAAAACCATGTGTACATACTGTATGTATGAAAACGTTTGGAAATTTGTATACCGAAATGAGAAATATTCTGCTGTGCAGAAGTGACATTGTGGTGCGGGGATTACACTTGCTGTTTTGCAAATGGTAATTGTCGATTGAGAAATGCTCCAAATCAATTGAGAAAAATTGTAATAAATCATACTGCAGTGGACAGACATATTGAAGATACTGAAAAACAGTGTAGAGCTTCTCTCCAAGAATGACATGCTTACATTATTTACATTGTGATTAACAAATACAGGTACTGTAAGCTCAAGCAGTCGTTTATTGTACATGAAAAAGTGCTTCAGATTTGCTGTTGAGTGTGTCATACTTGCAACCACGGGCGTAGGAACCTGCTTGCAAATTATTAAGTTGTCTCCCCCAATATCAAACTCTCTCCTACGCCACTGTCTGCATCTATAATAAGATAAGTGAAATCCTGTGAAAAACAGACAGCCTCACCAGGGCATACAGTGATTAGGTATAAACTTCATATTATATTGGCTACTCTATCTCAACAATGTACTCATCTTATTTCCCTGAATACTATTTAAAACATTTTCACCTAAATACACTAATAATTTACATAAAGGCCAGACTGAGAAGGGATAATGCGATTTGATAACAGCAGATACCAGCTTTATGGAAGTGTATTTGAACACATTTGAGAGATCTGGTACCCTCCCAGTAAGAGTCCAGAGTCATTATCACTAAGTCTGCAGTGTGGGAGGAACAGATGGGTTTAGGGTTAGGGTTAGCTTTAGGTTTAGGGTTAGCAGATGAGCTGCGTTTCTTAATAGCACAAATAATGAATTTTGTGGATGGTATGTTAAATTGTTAGCATCACTTTGCTTTGATTGGTATTTTTTTATGTAACCTAAAATTATCTGTAGATGATAAGCATCAAGAAGGTTTGTTATTGTAAACAGAGTATGTAGCCTTGAAGTAATCTATCAGTGGTACTGTGTTATGATTATGCACTCTTTTATGTAGTTTTTGTCATGGTCTACTACCTGAAATTATATTGTGCAGGGAATTTATTCGATATTAAATTATACATTATTAAAATATATATTAAAATAACACATTAGCTCAATATATGTAGTCTTTGAGCTCCTAATTATATTCTGGAGAAACAAATCTCTGTCATACCTTTATTAGAATTTCATTTGAATGATTGTTCTCCTGGAAGGAAAGTTCAGTTAATTATTTACCAATGTGATATGTTCCAACCATTCCTTAATACATATTTTAAAGCCAGCTAGCATACAGCTTTTTCCACTTTGCTTTTTAGCACTAACCACTTTAATTGCATAGTTTTTATGTTATCTGTTTCATAAATATATACAATGATCTGCTTTTTGCATAAGACTCCTGCATGGATCCATAGTTTACTGGTACTTCACATAAAATTTTGCATATGACTAATTGCCCTTCATTACCTGTATTGACTTCTGCCTGTCATTGAACAGGTTTTTCAGGTATTTGGATTTATTCACCTTCACTTTCACCTCGTTTATACTATATGTTTATACTATGTGCCTGCTTTTGTACTACAGGTCTGGAACTAAACTTTTGGCATCTGCACTTGGATAATCTCTCTGTCTAGTCATCACAATTAAACCTACATTAAGCATCGCATATGATCCTTATTGATAAATGCAATAAATGACAGAAAATGAATGCTTTCAGCAGAAAGAAACAGCAGAAATTATGCAAGGATTAGAAGCCTTGATGATACCTGCAGCTGTGCAGTGTAGGACGCTTTTTGTGCGCAGCTTTGATGCGTAGGGCAAAAATAACTGCATATTTCAGGGTATGTGAATGCATACACATACACAATGTCAGACAGGGAAGTCATTACTCGCTGTGCCGTTTGCTCGTACAGCTAAGTTGTTTATTATTCAGTTATCTGATTGGTTAACATTTTACACGAAGCGAAAACTGATAAAATCGCATATGGTAGCTACATTAAATTTGGTGAGGCATGAGTAAAGCTTATGTTGTGTTCCACTATCTCAGGTAAAATAATTAAAATAGCATAAGTTTAAATCCATTTATTTGATAGGACAGAGCAAAATACTGCCTGATCTAGGGATGGGGGTTGGGGGTGGGGGAGTTGCTAGTGAAGGCCAGATAGCCACTCCCATAGGGCGGATCAGGCTAGTCAGCATCTTTGGGTTATTATTGTTTGGGGTGGGCACAACTGATCATCCCCTGGTACCCCCCTGGCTTTGATTGGTTAGTATAGTTTTTTCTGTCAGCTATAATTATCTGTAAATTTGGTCTTGACATTGACTCAGAGTAATTTACAGTTTGTACCTGATTATGCACTCTGTTACTGTAGTTATTACATGAAATTATATTGGGCAGAATTTTCAGTCTTGAAATAGTACTTTTGCCTCGATTTCTCTTAATCTGTCTTATATGTCCTAATTATATTTTTAAGGAAAAAATGTTTTTGTCACACTTTGAATAGAATTTGATTGAATAGACTTGTATAGAATTTGATTAGTTTTTTTCTCATGGAAGGATAGTTCAGTTAATTATTTAACAGTGCAGTATAGACCTAATCCAGAGAGTGAAACATTGCCCCTAAATATACGTTATTATTATTATTATTATTATTATTATTATTATTATTATTATTATTATTGGACACATGGCTTTGTGCTTCCTGCTCTCTCGCCCCGCCTCCAACCAGACACTATAGTCCGCTGTTACCGAGGATGGCATTTACAGCGAGAGCCGCTCATTCGCCCGAAGGACAGTGCGAGTGCGGCGGCACGTGAGAGCTGGAGGGTCCGCAGTTGTAAGCAGGCACCTTACCGCCTTGTTAACTCACTCAAACGGATACTTTTGCAGTATTGAGTATCTTTAAAGAAGATTCTACAGTCTAGTCTGGATTTATTGACAGAAATTAAGGCAGAGCACGATTTTTTTGGGTGGGGTTGAAACGCTGGGTTTCTGTAGGTAAAAAAAAAAACGAGTCTACATTAGTGATGGAATTAAGAATTAACGCAAAAGAAATATTAAAGGGCGAATATTATCTCTGAGTTCGGAAAATGGATATGGAAAGCTACTCTCAAATCTGAAGGCGACAATATTTGGAAGAGGAAATGCACACAGGTGAGTTTGAATAACGGGAACGCATCGATCACTGATATAAATAAACTCTTTGCATGTATTCAGAGCATCTGCAGTCACATCTGCCACTACTAATAAAGTTGCATCTGACACAGATAATTTTAGTGTTGCATTTCATTCGCTATTTCATTTTTTCAGCTGAGCTACTTATTTCACTCTTCATGCGCCTGGTTGTATGGTTTCCAAATAACATTAAGTTAAGATCGCCACCTGCTGTAGAGATGGCGTAGTCCTTCCATCCATTCATCCATCATCCATACACCCATCCATCCATCCCTTTCCAACCTCCAACTGCTCATTCTGGTCACAGTCACTGGGAGTGGGGGCAGGGGCATAGGAACTGGGGGGATGTGTAACCCCACATATATGTAATTTGGCTTCATTCATCCCCCCTCCAATAACTAGACCTTTGGATGAAAATTATTACATCTGAGAAATGCTTTGCAGCATTTCTCAAATGACAATTAACATTTGTAAAACAACAAATGTAATTCCCATACCAGAATGTCACATCTGCCGAACAAAAAATAATTTCTAATTTTTTTCACACAAATTTCCAAATGTTTTAGTGCTTATACTTGTCATCATTTGGCACGATTTCCAGTTGCTTTTGTCTTGTTGGTCAAAGTATATTATGTAGTTTCCCACTAAAATAATTTTACCGAATACTATATATGTAAGTGATCATGTTAGCTACCACATACAAAACCAAGCTTTCAAAATGATTTAAAACTATATCCTATAAATTGCAATAATACGACATTGTTGTGTTTCGTTACATGATTTTGTTCTTGCATTGCCGTTTTGCTGTCTTTGTGTTAGACAGTGCTGTGAGGCTTTTTGTTTGCTATTCTACTGTGTCTAGAGATCTGAAGAGGTTACATGTGCATGCGAGTGCTTTCTCTTGCCAGTGAACTTTGCATACTGTAAGTAGAGCCTTGCAAGGTTGAAACTGGTGTCTTTGACATGAATAAGTATCAGTTTGCTAAAGAAACATTCTCAGTCAGTGGCAATGAGAAAGTGAGAACCGACTATCATTAAGAATTGTGAAGCTCAAAGGTATGCTCATATTGACATTTTGACAATATATCTAAACACTTTGACTCTCATGGTGAAAACGATTCAGATTGTAGTTTTCATTTTGGTGGTAGTGACTGATTCATTGGTGGAATTATTTGATTTTTTTGCCTTGCACCCATAGTCTCCAGAATAGGCATCGGACCCCCTGCAACCCTGAATAGGACAAGTGGTTAATGAAAATGGATGGATGGATGGATGGATGTATTATTCATAACAATATTTTATCTGTGTTAAATTTACTTTGGAAATAATAACAATAAAGCATTTTTTCATCAATTTTCAAATGTGATGACACATCCACTCCTAGCAATCCTAGATGATTGACAAGCAACATATGAGCAACAGCTCTGCTAGAAATGTGTGAAGTTTCAAATCTCTGATCCACTTAAAATGAATCTGTGGGAAGCACAGTATGCTAAAGATGTTTATGTTTTAATTGGCACACACGGAAAATAAACATTCAGATGATTAACAAAAGAAAGCTACTCAATAATCCACATAAATATTACCTAGAACTGTAAGGCAGGTTATTTTGAACTGGAATAATTTGTGCTCTGGACAGGGTTGCAGGAACCAAAAAAGCAGTAGTAAACTATTTTTAAATTGGAGCACGTAAAAAGTTAGATATGTAGTAGTAATTGTAATAATGTAATAATGTAATAATGTAGCGGCAATGAGGTGGCTCCGCATAATGGATCCTGGTGGTATTTCCTGGCAAGCTAGCGAGTCTTGTATGTATCCTCTATATATGTCTGGTTGTAAATAGCTGTTCAGTGAACCTGACTGTCGTTTGTGCCCTTAAATGTGTTTATACTCGGTCCTTGCGTGTCTATTTGTAATGTGTAGTTACACTCCATGTGTGTGACCTGCTGTGTTCTGTGAGACCTACATTTCACCGTTATGTGTGTTAGAGTCTGTTTGTTAATTGTGTGCATTCCTTTTAAAAACTACAATTAAAGAGCCGCTTTTAATTTCCTGCTGCTGCGATGCCTCGGTCTGTCTAGCACTACAATACATTACAATAATGTTCTGTAAATAGGTTTATTTTTCTGTTCTGCCACAGACCTGAAGTCAGAAGAGGACATTCATTAGTCTGATCCTTTAAAATAATAATTTTTTCTTTTGAAGTAAAAACCCTAAATGCTGATCACCATTGCAGTCGTAATATTTTGGTTAAGGAACTATAGTGTGGCGGGAAGCCTAAATAGATTTTTTTATGCTTCTCATCAAATAATTTATATGGTAATTTTCTCATATTTACCTTTTCTCTCGCCCAACCAGGGCTGTGTTTGCTCGCCTGCAGTAACGTGTGTAATTGTGCCTGATAAGGGAAATGCTGATGACCCAATCTAGATGGGTTTTGCTCATTTGGACTTTGGTTATTTCCAGGTTATGCTTACTGTCCATTTTCTTGGGCAAGACAGTTTGTTTTTTTCTCAGACATCATTTCTGCACTCATTCTATTACATGCACACTTTTTGCATTAATTCCCACAAGTCGGATAAGCAGAACAGAGGTGTATTTTTCATTATGTTATGAATCATTTTGAATATTTTTCATTAGGTTGTGAATCATCTTTACAATGGGGGTTTATAATATGTCGGCTGAACTCTGTATAATTTGCAATTTTAATCACAGTTAAAGCTCTTGTGTCCGACATTCAAGTAACTGGCATGGTCAAGTAATTGGCACAATTATAAAATAATAGTATAAATAATAAAAATTAATAGTGACAATAAGAACTAATAATAATAACTAATAGCACTAATTAAAAAATTATGCTAAACTAACTAAAATAAAATAAATAAATAAAGCTTGGAAAATTTAAGGAGCTGGGAGGAAGTACAAAATGCAGTTTCCGAGGACCAGGATGAGAAACATTAAGTTGGGGGGTGGCGGGCAGGGATGTGGGTTTAGTAAAGCTGGCAAAATAATTATGTGACACATGGAATATGTGAAACGTGGACATATACCCTCTACCTAGGGCTATTCTTATTCTTATTCCAGTTAAAATGTGTCCATGAAACAGTCACACCCAAGACATTTTGATTTTAATTGCATGTTTTTCTGTATTTTGCACCTAACATGATTGTTTGTCCAGAGAGTGTGCTTTGTGTGCCGCTGAATTTGCACAGCATAATCTTCTGATACATATGCAGGTCATAATGGAATGTAGTTTTGTTCAGCATGTGGGATATTTTTATCTGCTGACAAAGCAGTGTCTTATCTGCCAAGACAGTGCTGCAGCTGGGAATCCTGCTCCGACATACTGTGGCTTTTCGCTGATAGTATGTGCGCAGTGTGGCTCTGCCAGTGATTGCTTCATATTTCGATATCTCAGGCCTACAAGCCTTATCCCGTTTGTTCCTCTGCTGGCATCATGAGCCATTCCGCATTTGAATGCATGAGAGTGCAGAGCCCACAGTTTCCATGCAGGGTGATTCATGTTGATGGTACTCCCAAATGCTTGTTGGGGAATACCTAGTGGAAACCATATTTTTTTACTGTGGTTGTATGGTACTGATTTGGTACCTTGTGATTTAAATTGTGAATTAATCAATAAACTGCCTGTCTCTCTGTCCATCCATCCGTCCATCCATCTGACTATGCATTGTACAGGTCTGGTTCTGCTTACATTTCCATTCATTGGAAGGTCAGCCTAACTGCACTTATGCCTTGTTAACTTCTTCACATTTGTATAATTCTAATGTGCTGTTTACCTCATTTAACTGTCACTTTTGACAATAGCATCTGCTAAATAAATAAATGTAAGTGTATCTGTCATCACCAAGGTCATAGTAGCCAGATGAGAAATCAGAATGAAAATGGGAAAGTCCTCTGGAGGTAGTGTGATGGTTGTACATCTCAGCCAGGGGCGTTGGAGGGGCATGGATATCAGATCAGGGGGTCCAGGACTTGACAGGGGCCACAGTAGGGCCATAGATACCCTGGCAGATTCAGGGGGTCCAGGACTTGACAGGGGCCACAGTAGGGGCATGGATACCCTGCCAGATTCAGAGGGTCCGGGACTTGACAGGGGCCCTCGAATAGGTCAAATTTGGCAGGGGGCCCAAGGTGATATTTTATCAGGGAGCCCAGAATTTCCAAGTATGCTCCTGCTCTCAACCTTGTGAAATGTGCTATAAATTAAAGATGTTGAAGTTCATAGTAATATGGCAGATATTCCTTGATGTTTGATGTATTCAGTTCACTTATTTGTCCCAATAAAAGTCAAACATTATTATTAAATATGTTTTATTACTTTTATTTCCAGCTTGGGTTCTTCTGATTCTGATTGAAGAAGGATTTGTACTGGCACAGAAAACGAAAGGTTTCTGCCCTATTGTTATTATGTCAACAATAAATATCTGTTCACTTAGTTGTAGCGGTTAATCCTTTATAGGTATAATGTGAAACCATATTATTTTTCTATAATAGCACTTTACACACAAATAGGTAATGCATGCTAAAATGCTATATTGTGAATTTTTTGCTAAATAATAAACAACCAGACAGGCAGTATCTGCTCCAATAATGTGTTAAGTTGAAGGATCTCTTGTGCTAATAATTTCACTCATTTCTTCAGGACTGCATAATGTGGGCCAGACAAACAAAAGTGCAGGACAATGTGGTAGCTGGATCCAGAATTCAAATGGAGGACTCTTCACCTCTCCGAATTATCCTGACACATACCCCCCAAACAAGGAATGTGTTTTCATTCTGGAAGGTACAGTATATGTGTACAAATGTATGTTCATAGAACCTTGTTTTCGTGTCAGCTATATTCTGCTTGCTTAATGCAAAACTGAAAGACATACTTTTTATGGAAAATGTGCAGATCCCCCAAGCAATAAAAACACTTACCTTTACCAAAACTATTCTTTTTGACAAATTGCAAATCAATCCATCCGTCCATCCATTTTCTATACCGACTCATCCTATGCAGGATTGCAGAAATATTCATAGCTGTAATTAACAGAAGACAACCGAGGACCACAACAATGGAAATTATTATGGAGATGCTGAAATATGATTTCCAGATATTCAGAATTCCATAGACTTAAATATACTTCTGCTTTGTATGACTATGATGCTGATGGAAGGTTTTTGATTGTAATCTTCCCAGCATTATGGAATTTTCCGTAAGAAAAAGGGATAGCATTGACTATTTGACTCATTTTGATGAATAAAAAATAAATAAATAGTTGAATTAGTGAAAGAAGTATCCCAGGCAATATAGCAAACCAAATGTTAGACCATTGGTAAGGATGTCATGCCAAGGCATGATTAATTTTAATGTGAGAGATTGTGAGAGTCAGAGACACAAAACAAAATGTATAAATGTATAAAAACCAGTTTATACATCTTGCAAGAATGAGAAACAGGTGGAACTAATAAACGCACAAAAACCCAGATACCTATCTTTCTTTTATGAGATAGTCAGGGTGGTGGGAAGAGGTAAATTCACTGGGGCCTGGTTGTGCCATCCTCAGTGCTCAGTAGTCTTTGGGGCTGTGGCTTCTGATCACAATGTATACTTGTTCAGGATCTCGAAAGGTGAGTCAGGCAGGTAGGTAGCAGTCAAGTCTGACAGCTGTCAGTCTGCATCTTGCGGTCAGATTGCACAGAGTCCTTGAGTGTTTGCCAGTACCAAGAACGTAAGGAACAAACTTGTGTTCTTGACAAGGGCACTCTTGCTAACTTGCCTCCCAAGAATGCAATGGGATGCAATGAATCATGGGATTGTTCTTGTTGGCAAGGATGTAACTGATGCATCTTTTATAGTCGGGGCTGGGCAAGGAAGGGGTTTTTCCATCACTCGAACTTCTGTTCTTGAGTATTGGAATTGAACTGATTGGAACTGAGCAATGGGAGATTTCATAAAACGGGTACATGAGAACACAAAAACAGTGACGTATACATATTGATAAACAATCCATCTTTCCCCCTTCCCTGCTCCAGGGAAAGCCAGGTCAGTTGTCTTCTGCAAGCAGTAATAATTGACTGCCATCTGGATGTCGTTGGGCTATTGTCGCTGCCCAACCCCTGCCGGGCAGTGCTTACTCTAAGCCCTGCACTGCCAACACCACCGTGAATCTTCCAGGGCTCTGCTGTCACAAAGGGTTATAGAATGAATATAAACAACAAGAAAAGCTCATAGGAGAGGAGTTTGAAGACAGCACAAAGAGACCAATTTTACAATTTTCCCCCTTTTTATATGCTTTTGTCAATAGCTAATGTGATTCTGTTGACCAATAATGAGACCAAACCCCTTCTAATAGGACATGGTTCCCCTCACCAGTGCAGCATACATCTTTGCTGTTTCAGCTGAATCCCTGATGTGAGTTCAGACATTAACTCACTTAACACCTGAAATATCAACACCTTTTTTGCTGTAGTGAGCATGAGCCATGCGATCTGGTCAAGCAGTGGGGACATTAGATTACATGTGGTCCAAATCATTTTGTAAGTCTGTAGTTAAGTTTAACAGAATGTAAATGAAGTTGAATTTAACTGTAGGAAATTAATTTTATAATGGAGTTCTGTTTCAATATAGTACTCCGGTTTCCCCTCACAGTCCAAAAACATGCAGAGGCTAATTGGAGTTGCTAAATTGCCAGTAGGTGTGCATGTATGAGTGAAAGGTGTGTGAGTGTGCCCTGCGATGGGCTGACCCCCCATCCTGGGTTGTTCCCTGCCTCGTGCCCATTGCTTCCGGGA
>JAODJX010000020.1:23821610-23834135 GCA_026776945.1 Isichthys henryi | reverse complement strand
GGTTGTTCCCTGCCTCGTGCCCATTGCTTCCGGGATAGGCTCCGGACCCCCCGCAACCCAGTAGGATAAGCGGTTTGTTAAATGGATGGATGGATGTTTCAATATACTGCTGTAACAAAGTAAGAAATGAGCAATTTGAATTAATGCACTTTTTTTTAAAGTAAAACGTTAGTGATTATGCTTCAAACATATTTTCTATGACGTGATTTAAAAAGTACACACTTACTTGCCGTCAAAAAAAATAGTACACCTTCATATTCAAATCTGTTTTGTTACACAAAAATAACCCAATGAGGCCAATTAGCTTTATTCAACATTTCTTATATCAATGACCTCAAAAAAAGATATTTGATGAATTCGTACCAAGGGCATAGATTTGGCTGTGGGTGGTACAGTAGGGACATGTCCCTACAAATATTGTAGGAATACCGTGTGCGCTTAGGTGGGCAGGAGGTTGGAGGCTGATTTGGTCCCTACAAATGTTGAAAACAAACTTACAGCATTGCTTGAGATTTAGAGATTTACACTGTGAACAACATATACATGTTTTCAAAGCACTTAATTAAAGCACTGAAACTCCCCTCAGATACATTCATACTTGAAATGTTGCATTAATATTGTTTTTTCCCACTTTTTCTGGTATCTTCCATTGACATACTTAATGTCCTTATTTATTTTTTCACCTGCATTATTCTATAAACATCCTTCACATTCAAGTTGTTCGACTTGTCATTATATGTTAAATGAATGAATAAACAAACAAATAAATAAATAATGTTAAGCATGATTTAAATAAAGAAATCCTTTTCAGCTGTTGATGTTGAATGACTTTTTTAATTTCTTATTTATTTATGTATTTTTGAGGTGTAAGAAGGAAAAAGCAACTTGTGGCATGTTTAGCTGACCAGTAAAACGTCCTGCCCTTGTTTGATTGGTGTTAGAATGACCCAAACACTGACCTACCCACAGCCCTACCCCGCCAGAGAATTGAGCTGACCTTTGATGAGACCTATTACATTGAACCTTCTTTCGAGTGCCGCTTCGACTACATTGAGGTACGGGATGGTCCCTTCGGTTTCTCTCCTCTCATCAACCGCTTCTGTGGACCCAGCAGTCCTGGCATGGTCAGATCCACAGGGCGCTTTATGTGGATCAAGTTCAGTAGCGATGAGGAACTGGAAGGGCTGGGTTTTCGAGTCAAATATGCCTTCATAGCAGGTAAATAAGTAAATTGATTCATAATTCCTAATTGATTAAATTTTCACTTTATGTACAAATATAGGAAGATAGTAATACAACATGGGTAATATATATGCCTGTCTGTATGTGTGTAAAGATTACCCAAATTTCCCCCAGGGAATAAAAAAACATATATTCTATTCTATTCTATTCTGATTCTGTTGTCTTGCAGATAATGTGATGCGATTAAAAAGGTATAATTATGAAACAAGGTGTACTGGTCCCATCTGTGCTTCAAGTGAAATGCTTTAAAACTTTTGGAAAATCACTTATGTAATTAATCAATCTTCTGTATACAACAATACAAATCAGCTTGAGGGGTCTTCATGACCATAGATATAGTGTACTTGTTTACACATCTAAATGCAAAATATAGTCAAAATGTTTCTTTATATCATCTTAGACCCTGACTTTCGTCTACACATTGGGGATATCTTTAGCCCAATTCCTGGTAAGTTCCCTGGTGCTTCATGTGTCATTTAATAAAGGTAATGCATTTATATAAATCAACTTATATTGTTATTATTATTCAGAGGTGGATAGTTCCAGACAAAAATGTAGACCAAGACTTTGTTTCAACCAACCAATTGAGTACTCTGTGACTGTTTCTCTTTGTTCTCAGTTGGTTGGTTGAAACACAGTCTTGGTCTGGATTTTTACTTTCTGAACCTGAGATATCCACCACTGTTATTATTTATCAAGAATATACTGGTGCAAGGTCAACCTGCTATCCAATGACCTGCTAACTGAAAAGTTAAAATAATGATGATTCCTCATACTGCATTGAAGTTCCCTAGACATACACGGTTCAGAGAATAAAGACTGGGTGTTTTCCTCATGCTTCTTCTCTTATTTTCCTCTTTTGTTTTCCGTTTTCAGATTGTCAGTTTGAACTTATGGGCTCTGATGGAGTTATCCACTCCAGCCAGGTGGAAGAGGAAGCAAAGATTAAATCTGGCAGTGCAGTAGACTGCATCTGGACTGTGCGTGCCCCTCCCAGATCAAAGGTGAGCTTGAAGGTCATCCTAAAATAAGCAGGACCTCATCTATGTGCCTTGTAATAAACACTGCACTCCAGACACTTTTTACTTATAACAGAATATATTGTTGCAGTGACAGTTTCTACCTGAGGGTTTTTCTAGAAGCTGATAGCAGCCACTGGCCAGGCATTGTGCCCTGAGTCAGCGTGATTATCGTCACTTTCTTTAGAGCCAGTACAGCTAACTTTCTAAAACACTGCTCTCAATATTCGCCTAATTTTCGTTCAGTATTCGCTGAATCGGAATTCTGTTCATACAAAAATATTTAAGATGGGGTTGTCTTTTTTTGTACATTTAGTATTCATTCGTGATTTATTTGATATAACAGAAAGTACGATTAAAATGTATAATGAAACATGACTGTATTGCTTTGTTTTGGGCAGATTTTATTTATTTTATTATAACATTGGTTTAGCTTCATTTGACAGAGAAATCAGGCTTAACTTAACATGTAGCCTTGTGTTAAATCCTGAAATAAACCATTTAGCTGAGCGCCTTGGAGTTAAACTGTGCTTTGCTTTAGGGATCAGTGTTTGAGTTAGGCTCAGTATGAGAATAATGCCTTGGAGTTAGCATTGCAATTACAGTTGCGGATGCTGTTACATTTCCTTTGAGGGTTAAGGTTTTATGTAATAAATAACTGTACTCTGTTTCGTTTGTATTGTTTTCTTAATTTGGTTAACCTTGTATGAACGGATTAGATGTGTTACGTTTACTTGTGGAACGTTTGTGCATTTCAGAATCTACGTTTTTCCCATTATTGTAGACGGTTCAGGGCGATTAACCAGTAAATCAGCAAGGGCCACTAGCATCAGATTACTTGCATTTACTTGCATGCTGTCATAAAGCAGATGATGGACTAAATAATGACGTTATTAGATACTTGAAGGAGAAATGTGAAATAGTTGTGACTCTCCAAGTTAGGACACAGCTTTCTTATAAAAGATGGTGGCAGGCTTTTCTTCCTGAAATAAACAATGTTAGTCATTAATAAACAAGATGGCAGAGAAGTACAAGAGCTTGGCACTCTTCTCTACAAAGTAGCATGTTTGTTTTTTACGTGTTTTATGTCTACGTTTCTGAGCAGTCAGGGCAAACATTTTTCAGTCATCATTGCATCATTCAATAAAATTTGTGTATTGCATGAAATGCCAAATGTCTCACTCAATATTTTGTCTGCTATTTTGAGGACTGTTGCCAAAATTTCAATGACGATAAAGTATCTTATCATAATGCATTGCTTTCATTTTGCCTTGCAATATTTTTTTACAATAAAAATGGATTACCTGAATATTTTCACCCCCTATTCCGTAGATCTATCTTCGTTTTATGGAGTACCAGATGGAACACTCAAACGAGTGCAGGAAAAATTTTGTGGCAGTATATGATGGTAGCAGTGCCATTGAAAACCTGAAGGCCAAGTTCTGCAGCACTATTGCCAATGATATCATGCTGGACAACGGTGTGGCTGTGGTCCGCATGTGGGCGGACGAGAACAGTCGACTCAGTCGATTCCGGCTGCTTTTCACGTCATTTGTTGAACGTAAGAATTTACATCTACTGATTCTAACACTTTATTGAAATGCAGTGTACAATGTTTGTGCAAATTCATCACATATAAAAATGAATCCTGAGAAAGAGTTAGTCTGATCAACCATTAAACACAGGCAAAAAGCTCCCAAGAATGGTTAAAGAGAAAACTTTGGAACAATTCCATAGTGGCCAGTACTGAGTCCAGATCTAATTCCCACTTGTAAAGAGGTCTGAAAACTGCAGTTAGGTGAAGTCATCCTTCAAATCTGGGAGAGCTGGAGAATTTTATTCTGTCCAAAAGGTGTCCCACCAAATTTTAGATCCAGGTGTCGGTATTAATTCTACGTGTCAATAATTTTGTCAGTCTTCCTTATATGAAAATCTATGTTCTGTAATAAGAAGCTTCTGAATAAGAAGGTTCTGTAATATTAATTGTAGTAATTCTAGTACTGTCAACTCCAAATTTATTTTGCAGTTAAACTAATTTGTGAGATATTTCACTGAACTACATGTTCAGAATACATGTATATGTGTATTCTGGCAGACAGAAATGACTATGAGGGCATGTACCACAATGCCTGCACCAGTAATTACAGTGTTTTGTGTTTTAGGGAGTGGGTAGGCAGGACTATAGTAATAAGCAGATTTAAAGACGAGCTAGGCATCCCATACATAAACTGGCATACTGTTTCATAATCTAGGGGTTTTGTTTCTTCACATGTATGTATGTCATGTGGTTCTATTCTATTCAGTCAGTTTTAGTCATTATGTAAAAATTACATCGCAATATGTGGTTCCTTACGTTATGTGGACTGTGTTAATTACATACGCTGTGTTACAGTTACCTCTAGAGTGGCTTAACATTCATTTTATCACTTTTATCTCCTTTCTTGTTTAATCTTTTGACAGCATCGCATCTGATCTCTATTCATTTCTTCCAGCTCCTTGTTCAGATGATACGTTTTTTTGCCACAGCAATATGTGCATTAATAACTCTCTTGTTTGCAATGGAGTGCAGAACTGTGTGTATCCATGGGATGAAAACCAGTGCAGAGGTGAGGGACTCGATAGCTGCATCACCTTCTCTTTCTGTTCTATTTAACAAAGAAAGCTATTACTGTTGTTGTTGAATAAAACTTTTGCAGATTTTTTGTTAAATGCTAATCTTAAACTTATCAGTTTTTAGTAATTGAAATGAGGTATAAAGTTACATGTGACTCTTACATTTATTTCATTTAACATTTGTGCACTTTTCTTTCATTAGAAAAGTCCAGCAGCCTTTTAAATCAGATCATCCGGGCACGTGGAACTGTCATTGGAGTGTCGGCTGGCATTGTCTTGGTGCTGCTTTTTATTTCCATCGTGGTGCAAATGAAGCAACCACGCAAAAAAATATTATCCCGCAAGCCTCCATTGCATAAGGCAGGCTTCCAGGAGGTTTTTAACCCACCGCATTACAATCTTTTCTCTTTGCGGGACAAGGAGATGTCCTCAGACCTGGCAGACCTATCAGATGACCTGGAGAGCTACCATAAGCTGCGGCGTAACTCTGTAGCCTCACGGTGCATCCATGAGCACCACTGCGGCTCACTGGCCTCCAGCCTTAAGCCAAGTCAGGCCGACCTTAGCTCCATGGAGCTGTTATACCATAATGACTTCTCCCAATCACAAACCCTGCGGACACTCAGTAGCACCTATAAGAAGAGCTGTTGTGTCTACAAACAGACTCATGACTGTGCAGAGAATGTCATTGAGGATCGTGTGTTGGAGGAGATCCCCTGCGAGATCTACATGCATGGCAACAAAAGAGCTGCTAGTAGTAAACATTGTATTTCCATGGACTTTTAGAAGAAACAAGTCCAGATTCTCACCTTTCTTACTGGGCAAATGACAGAGAATCTCGTACAATAAACTGTACAGTCTGTCTCATTCATTTAAATGCAGTACAATGATGTTAGGGTCATTAATAAAGTGGCCTCTTTGTGTATAAAAGATTTTTGTCTTACGTTGTTAGATTCAGTTTCATCAGTTTGCCTGATTTTAATATTATGTCTTTGTGATGCTATTATAGTGAACAAGACTGCTTCACATATTGCTCCTTGCAATAAGTGGTCTCAAAATGACAAAAAAAAAAAAAAAAACGCTTATGGTAGGAAAGTTGTCTATTGTTATCACATACATATATCTCTCGTTTTATTTTAGTTATTAAATTATGTTTGCGTATAAGGTGTTTTAATCTGTTTGTCATTATGTCATGTATGATCTGTAGATGGAAGTACATTTTACAACTTAAAATTAGTCGAAGAAAGTTCCTCACATAAACTTTCATGAAAAACATAGTAGCTCACCTGCTTGTCGTTATTCCTAACTTCAGTGCTCTGTCTCCCATCAAGCTCCAAGAGTGGTTTAAGGCAGTGTTTCATACCCTGGTCCTCGGGGACCCCCAGATGGTTCACCTCTTTGCTCCCTCCTTGCTCCCTGTGTCTAATGAATTCTCTTGATCTACCCCTTATGTTTTTAGACATTCTATTATTTTATGTGCCACTTTTAAGTTGGTCCACCATTTCAGTACTAATATAATGCAAGGAATGTAATTTTTAATAAAACAAACAAAAAAAAGATCATATATTTCAAAAAGTTAGGTTTCAGTGCACAGCAATTATCTTCATTGGTTTCTAATTTTTATTTTTTTTTTTTACCTTGAAGTATTGTTTACAAAACCATGCTGTTTGCAGCCATCAGCAGGAATGACGTCTGTCATTTCATTAAAAGTAACTGTGTCCTGCTGCATGCACACTGTTTATTCAAAACCTAAATCATTTTCAAATGATGCACCACTGTTAGATATTGTACAATTATTTTTTCCTGGTGCAAACAATCTCCCAGTAGTGATGACATGAACCACAAAAATAACACGTTTCATAAAATTAGACATTGTCAGAAACACTACAGTGCAGAAATAATAATACAATGTATTATAATAATTGTAACATAGATGGAGACAAATATGCACATCTTGCAGGAACACTATGCATAGTTTGTGCAGTCATCAGGTAAAGCAGATGACAGTACTAGAAAAATAAATTATACCAAAAATGTCTCTGGTAAAAAACTCCCCTAATAATAGAGCTACTTCTCCTGATGCCAACAATAATCCCTAATCAATTGTACAAATTACACCAGAATATGAGCAGACAACCAGGAAATGGGAATCAGACACTTCCAAATTATCAAAGACCTGTCTTTCTAAAAACAACAGTGAAAGGTCCCAAACCAATTACAATACAGGGACAGGCTCACCATACAGCACACAGTTGCATTTCATATATATAGGATAACAACACTGAAGCATTTAACAGAGAAACTCATTTCCAGAACTCCACTCCCATAGGTCCCTGCACCCCAGAAGCTGATACGGATGCTCTGGAGCAGATCACTGATATAGGGGAAGATGTGATGAATGGGCAAGGAAAAGGAGTAGACCTCCAACCAACCAAAGTCCAATCTGAGCCTTCTCCTCTAAAATTGCAACTTCAGTTACAGAATCCAGAACGCCACAACACTCTAGCATAAACTATTCAATGCCCCTCTGTAACACTGGAGGAAGACTTTGGACCAAGGAAGCTAAATATATGACAACCACGCAAACATCTGAATACAGACAGGAAACATTATTATTGTAATTATTATAATAACGATATATTAGTCGGCAGACTAATTATATAAATAAAATGTTTGTGCACATACTGTACTTTATAGTGGGGGAGGGGCTGGGGAGGGGGTGTTGTGTGTGTGACGCAGAAGGTTAAAGTTGACGCATTGCGTATGAGGTTTCCGGCCGGCTCCCCTTTCTGTCCTCCTGCGTTTAGCAAACCGAGAGTCCACCTCTTAGCTCCGCCATGGCTAACGTCGCGGACACCAGACTGTACGACATCTTAGGGGTTTCCCCGTCCGCCTCTGAAAATGAACTGAAAAAGGTATTGATAGTTGGCTTTCTTGCCCGGAGCTCTTCAGCTTAAGTCACTTGAGTGACAAAGCCAGCCGGCTAGCTGGTTAAGGAATCGGGGTAGGGGGCATTTATTAGCGGGGCCTACGCATATATTGTGTAGGGCCCAAGTGGAAAAGCTAACGTAAAGTCGTGTTTGCTTAGCTTGCCGTTTTTATTACTCCTTTTATTTATTCTTGTTCGTGTTATTTGGAGGTTATTGCCGCTTCGTGGCTTGGTTTCGTGGTAATACGTGTTTTTTTAATTATTTACCTTGCACGTCTCGTTTCAGAATGTAGCATTTGGTAGCTAACCTGCTAGCCCTCAGTTGTACTGCGAAGACCGCTAGCAGTGCGTTTACCGGTTGGTGTTTGGTTTGAAGCTGATGTGCTAACTAGCATGTTACTTCACGATAAGCATTGTTGGTGGGATTATGGGTCAGCTTGCACACATTTAATGATGTTACCAAAGTCTAAAATTTAAAAGCAAAAAAAGTTGATGATGCTGTGATGAGCTTGTCTAAATCATAGATACCAAAACGTTTCTCTAAATAATTTAGCTGAGTTTTGTTAACACGTACAATCATGGACCATTTCAGTATTCAACTAAGAATGTTATAAAAAAACTGATGTGGAGTTAAGGTGCTGTGGTTACAGTAGATCATGGCGTTAATAAATGGACACTTATCATAAACGTCGGAATTTGTAAACTTATTGTGTGAATTGGGTTGCGCTTTTGACTGGAAAAATATTTTTATTGTATCTGTGACTTGAACTCGGTCATCCAAGAGAAGGCATCGCTATCTAGAACATATTTCGGACGCTTTTGAAATGCATATGTATTTTTCATTTTAGGCATACCGTAAACTAGCAAAGGAATACCACCCTGATAAAAACCCAAATGCTGGAGACAAGGTAAGCAGCATAATTTCTGAATGGCTCTTGTTTTTGTTTTAAATTTATTGCCAGCATCTACAGTTAAATGTGAAACCAGTGTTTAGTTAACATTGTCTAAAATCTCCGTGATGATGCATTGTGATTAAAGGTACTGATTTGTATTGTAGGTTTAACGGGTTAAATGTTAACCTTGGTAGTGGAAAAACCGATCCATTTTTAAAATTTAGTTGATTATGATTTGAAAAGTGTGCTGCTTAAACCTGCTTAAAGCAAAAGTTATTAGAGGAAGCATCAGTATTACGTGGTGATTAAATGTACCCATTTATATGTTCTTAAAACGATAAACTAATTCTATCAGCACATTGTCTTTTATATGTGGCCTCTTCACAAAGTCACATTAGAAGTGTGCTTAAATTAGTGTCTAATTTTCATCTTGCACTGGGGATCCTGATTTATTTATTTAAATTCTAAATTGTAGCAGTGCAGATTCTGATAAGTAGGTTATACTAATAAATATAGAAGGGTTGTGTTTGTTAAAATGGTAATTTAGTGTGCCTGGTTTTTGTTTTTAATCTAATATGATATTGAGAGGTAGATTATTCACGTGTATTACAGCTATCAGACCTTTGTTTTTTTTCCTGAGAAGTTTCCTTACGAACATGAACTAGCCCAGCTTTTGGCAATGACTGATATTCTCAATTCAGTTTAAGGAAATAAGCTTTGCCTATGAAGTGCTCACCAACCCGGAGAAAAAGGAGCTGTATGACCGGTATGGAGAGCAGGGCCTTCGGGAAGGCGGTGGAGGCGGTGGAGGGATGGATGACATTTTCTCACATATCTTTGGAGGCGGACTGTTTGGGTTCATGGGAGGACAGGCTAGAAGCCGAAACGGTGGAAGACGTCGGGGGGAGGACATGGTCCATCCACTCAAGTGAGCTATAGGCAGTTTAATTTCCTGTCATCTAATTGATGTTTGTCTTGCCTCTGTTTCTCTCTCCCCATAAGAGACGGCATCTGCTCGTTCAAACTCCTTACAATAAAAATATACCTAATTTTTTCGTAAAGGTCTGATGTAAATCTGAACTTAAATTAATGGGGGGTGCATCACACTCTTGGAGATATCTGAACCAGCAAGTTGCTTCTCGGTTCTCAGAAGTACACCTTCCAATCAACCAGGCACTTGCATGCAGTGCTATTGTTTTGAAGTCTGTATGCCTGTTGTCTATTGGAGGAGCCTACTGTGTCTGCCTCTGTGTTCTGGAACCAAATGGCATTTTATTCTGGCAAAAGGTTGCACTAACACCATTTCACTGCGCTAGTGATATTAACAATGTACTTGAAATGAATTATGCCAAAAGTGGTTTGTATTGATTTAGTACAGAAGTATTACAAATGGCATTTTTTTCCAGATGTCTTGTTTTCTCGAATAATGTTTTCTAATGGGTCTTTGATCAGATTGTGTGTGTGTGAGAAGGCTGGATGATGTAGCAAATTTTTATCTTGTATTTGATTCATATGAAATGGCTTGATAATGTAAAAACGTATCTTATAAGCTGCGCCACATTATAGGCCGCCCCATTCTAGAAAAAAAAAATCTTTGCTTGCATTGCATAGTTGGCTTTGTTTACAGTATACACATTTGTTTGCATTGCATAGGTGGCTTTGTTTACAGTATACACATTTGTTTGCATTGCATAGGTGGCTTTGTTTACAGTATACACATTTGTTTGCATAGGTGGCTTTGTTTACAGTATACACATTTGTTTGCATTGCATAGGTGGCTTTTACAGTATACACATTTGTTTGCATTGCATAGGTGGCTTTGTTTACAGTATACACATTTGTTTGCATTGCATAGGTGGCTTTGTTTACAGTATACACTTGTTTGCATTGCATAGGTGGCTTTGTTTACAGTATACACATTTGTTTGCATCACTATCTGGATGCAATTTGACTTCATTTCTTTTTTTTTTTACATGTGTCATATTTAGACAATTAGCAGTTTTTTTTTGGTTCATGTGAAACAGTTCAGCAGAGAAACGAAATAGGACTATTGCTGCGAACACTCTCATTTTGGATATAAGCATTTAACCGTTAAATACTTAAATTTAAATCTTTGTTTAAATTTCAGGCACTTGGATATTTAGTCAATTAAAAAAAAAAAATCTTTAATTTTCGTATGTTCAGAGATGCACTTACATTTTCTAGTTAATTTATTCAAATCAATGTTTCCTAAAACCATAATGCACTGACTATGGGCACTTTTCCACCGTACAAAGTATGGTACTTTCGCTTTACCATTGACTTCCAGTCGAGTACCAGTACCAAAAGTGCCAAACCAGCTGGGGTACTTCTTTGGTACTTCAGTACTTTGGGGTGGGACTTGCAAACGTATTTGCTGTCGATTGGTTATTCAAATAGCCTGCCGCTGAAACACAAAATACAACCACCAAACGAGGAAACAGGCTTTTTTTACCATACGGTCGATTGAACAGATCCAGCGGGATTTGGATGGTGTGACTTTACCATCAAGTATTTACCGTAAAAGCAAGCCGCTTGGAAGAAATGGGGCACACATGAAACACTGAACAATGCCACTTGAAAATCAAAAAACTTAAGCAGGACTACAGGAAAGTGAAGGATCATAATAACTGGAGTGGTGCTGACAGGAAAACCAACACATACTGGTACCAGTTTTTACGCCAGTGGAAAACAGACACAAAAGTAGTACCATACTTTTGGTACTTTATGGAAGAACCGAAAGTACGGTACCTGGTGCGGTGGAAAAGTGCCCTTAGATCAATGTATATCGAATACAGTGACGTAAAATATTGAGTGTTTTACAGCTATATCGCCCAGCCTGTGTGTGTGAGAGAGACATATTTAACGTTCCACGGGTTACGATGGTCCATGTATCATATTTTGACTTTTTGATGGCTATGATTATTCAACAAATTACTTGATATTTAGCACTTTATTATGAAATAGCCTTATGTTAATTATTTTGTGAAAATATAGTCTAATGTAACTGTTCTTGGCATGCTTACAGTAGGTTACATTAGACTATGATCGGTTTACTGTAAAAATGAAATTTTGCCTTACGATAGGTTTATTGGAATGTGACCCCATTGTAACTCGGGGAGCGTCTGCAGTGTAAAAGTTGTATAATGTGTAACTATTTTTTAATTTGTTAGGTGTTTTAAAATGCTTGTTTCTCATTTTAAATCATCTGTGCCCTGGACAGGGTTTCTCTTGAAGATTTGTATAATGGAAAAACAACCAAACTGCAACTAAGCAAGAATGTTCTGTGTAACACTTGTAACGGGTATGTAAAGACATGGCATTTTCTGCTCGAAACACTGTTTAAATTCAGGCTCTGGTACTTCATAAAAATTGCTATGGTGTTTCACTATGGAATCGTGGCATGAATGCTGGGGGTCATTAGTTCTACTGCAGTGCATAGATAAACCCCATAAGTAATACTTGCATTAATTTTTTCAATTTTTTTTTTTTAAAAAAGCAAATAAAGCTATTCAGATTTTCCTTAAATGTTTTAAACTCGCTGAGGGACTTGTCTGGGCAATAAACCAGTTATATCATGGCATGAGAAGCTTTTTGCTTACCTCTTCAACTAGGAAGCTTATTCAGGTAGTTTTCTACAAACTTGGTGAGTTTGTATTCAATGTGGTCAATAAATTATGTGTGAGGCTGTATTCCAGGCCTGCTCAAATCCTTTATCTCTCTGACTTGAATCTCTCATTGTTTCTTTCACAGCCAGGGGGGTAAGACCGGAGCTGTTCAGAAATGTGTGGCGTGCAGGGGACGGGGTATG
>JAODJX010000020.1:23796370-23813631 GCA_026776945.1 Isichthys henryi | reverse complement strand
CCCCCCCCCCCCCCCCCCCCCACCCCCCCCCCCGCCCCCCCCCCCCCCCCCCCCCCCCCCCCCCCCCCCACACACAGGCTTTCGTAATTGCGTCTTGGAGACAAATACAACTTTTTGAATTTAGTTGAATTCCAACTCACACTCCAACTCAAGTCATACATAAATCCTGCTATTAGTTTCATGTCATATGTTTGTATTCTTCTTCATTTTGCAATGTTGTCTTTCTCATCAATATATATCTCACATAATATCATCTCCCTCCCTTACAGAAAAACAAGACAAGGAGATTGATATTTATGCTAGTCTCTCAGATGAGAAAGCTTTTGTATTTTCAGTGGCTTTGGCAGAGATCAATAGGAAGATCCTTGGTCAGAGATTGATTTTATAATGGGGTTGATTTTGAGTTACAAGAGCTGAAAATGACTACAATGGACCTGTACTGAAGAAATATGTGAACTTTGAGTAAGTCAGGGCTTGTCAATTCCTGCTAGCCATGGTCTGCATGTGACATACAAGGTCTATATAATGGAGAGTATCTTGAATGGATGGATGGATGAATTTTCAGTACCACTTATCTAGTACAAGGCATATTGTGTGTAAATGCATTTTTAAAAATAACATAAAAATAGAATTTAAAAACAAATTAACATAGATAATCAAAGAAAGATTACATTTTGATTTGTTTGTTTTATGTACAGTGGCCAGTTTTTATTATATTAATTTATTAGGCAAAACATTAATAAATGGATATTTAATAGTTTTTTGTATTTCATTTTAATTGCAATCCAACTTCAGATGTGTAAAGCTGTTACTTTTATGGAACAATTTGCTTTGCACTCAAATAAAAATGTTGAGGACTAAATGGCTGAAAATGTTGCTTTCAGTCTTCTAGAGGCTTGTTTGGTCTTTAGAAGACAATAGTGGAGCAATTCACTTTGGTATCCTGCTGTATAATGTTTTCAAATAGTGTTGTAGTAAATTTCCTCTAAGCTTCTTTCAGCACTTGCCAGAGCTCTTCTTTGGGCTTTGGCTGTTTTTCAGTCTTCTTGCTGTCTAAGTGATCCGACACAGCCTCAGTTATGTTGAGGTACAGTTCTCGACAGAAGGCTGCAAGCCTATAAGACCCCCTGCCACTCCATGCTTTATGGTCTTTTACATACTGTAATCTCGTCTACTTGTTACCTTTATGAAAAAAAAGACCATTTCTTAGAAGACTTTTCACGGCTGAAGCATGACTTGGTACCAGATGACTCTGATTCTGAGTGAGAACATCATTGAATTTCTTTCTGTCCCTTAAAGAAGTGACCTTTGCTCAGGCACAGACAGCTCTTCGGGTCTTCTGCTGTTTTTTGTCTTCAGCTTGCCGAGTTTCTTCAAATTCTTTATGACATCTTCAACACAACATCTTGAAGATCCAGTTTGTCAAACTATTGCTTGCTGGCTGAAGACTTGTTGGTGTAAAACTGTGATTTTATGACTGTTGAAATGAGTCAGCTTAGTCATTTTAAAACTTCTCCTCATGTCACCCTAGAATTTGTAACCATCATACAAAATGTCCATTAGCTGCTATCGCACTATGTTAGGCTCAATATCTCATAACGTTTATTAAAAAAGTTAATTAAGTGAGCTTAATAAGATGTAAAATTAGATCAAATGTTTTGGGGTATTTTTGGTTTTATGAATATTGAATATTTAATCAATGGAAACTACCTGTTTTAAGACACAGTACTCTAAATTCCTCTTCTGTGGTTAGTCTTCTTGTGCTTCTGCACAAGAGAAATCAGTTGTAGGTAGATACAGATGTCAGAGTAAATGAGACTCTGCTGTGGTCTACGGGAACTTCCTGTTAGCAGGCAGAAGAACTAGAGTCTAGTAACCAGTTTCATTGCAAAAATGTGGAGAATCATCTCTCAGAGTCAACAACATTGATTGTTCCTTGTTTAGACATTCATTATACTTAATAAATATACTAAAATATACAAAAAACAATCATAATTTTTTTGGCCATCATTATTATTGCAATTGTTTTTAGTATAACCACATGTCAACAAGAGTTTAATAACCATTTTTATTACTGATCAAAAGAAGACAATGGAATAATGAGAACATTTGATACACATAAAAGGTAAACAAAGTACAAGGAAATTTATGTAAGAAAATCTCTCATAATTGAAATCTACGTTGTTTGCTCTGTGTGCCCTGTGATGAGGTGCCTCTTCATCCAGAGGGTTCCCCAGCCTTGTGCCCTGCTGTGTTTATTGGAATAGGCTCCAAGCCCCCTGAAACAGTCTCCTGCCCCTTTGTCCAGTATGTGGACAATAGATGGACAATAGGTGGACGTTTGCTTAGTTTTTTTTTTTTTTTAACCACTAGGGGGCAATAAAGCATTGGATTTGTACTGTAATTCTGTGTTTAAAAAATGGTATAAAACTACCTAAGTTTACTAAATTGTTATGTTGACTTACATATTGTACACTAAAATATGATCCTAAAATTGTAGCAGATATGTGTCAGGCACTGTCGAATTCCAAATGAAATTAAATAAATTATTATACAAAGGCATCACATTATTCCTTACATTTTTAAATGTATTTCTTTAAATCTATAATGTTTATACAGTTTTTGGTAAATCCATCCATCCATCCATTTTACAAACCGCTTATCCTACTGGGTCACGGAGGGTCCGGAGCCTATTCCGGAAGCAATGGGCACGAGGCAGGGAACAACCCAGGATGGGGGGCCAGCCCATCGCAGGGCACACTCACACACCATTCACTCACACATGCAAACCTACGGGCAATTTAGTAACTATATATAGATATATATATATATATCTTGATGAAAACTCTATCAATGTATTTGCGCATACCGCACAAATGACGTAAGTCAGGTAGCAAGTTTGGCTGCTCCTTGAAGAGGCCCAGGGTTATTACACACCATAATTAAATGCAGTGACTGGAAATAATTGCTTTTAATATGCATGTACTTTAGTATATTAAAGTTTCATTTAGCTTCCTTGGTATGTCTTCAAAACATGCAGTAATAAGTAGTCAGTAAATGTCATGTAGTAGTTTCCAAGGAGTCTCCAGTAGAACACAGTTTCAGATATTTTGAAGAATTTTGAGGAATAATGCTTAATGGCCCTTAGAGTTTCATTACTGCAAGATGTACGTTATAAAGGATAAAATACATAACTGGCTTCACACTATTCTACTACCACACATATTCAAAGAGTAACCGTGAGTAAAATTGGCCGTGGCAGCTGTTTTTCTTCCGATGACTGCTCACCCCTGCCTGCCCCTGTCAAGCATACATTATGGTGCTGGCCAGGTTCCTCTGGGCTTCTCTTCTGCTGGCAAATCAGAGGAAATCTTTTTACGACTTTATCAAATAGCAGAACAAATATCTACAGACTATCACATACTTTCCCACCTGCAAGGATTTTTTTCCCCCATACAAATCTGAGAGGTTCACTTAGCACTGATAATGGCCTGTGGTGCCGAACATGAATTTAAACAGACAAAAACATCTATTTCTGGATATGTGGTAGATCTGTGTACTTACTTCAGAGGAGATTCTATGGCAACAAAACAATTCACTGTACGTATGACTGATAAAAATATCAGATCAATTCGGCATCCTTGTGTCCCATGATGGTCTTTACCAGCACTGTTAAGTCCCATTGATATATTCCTATAATTGATGTGTCTTTAATATTTTGAGGTTGATGCATAATATGAACAGTTGAATAGTTGCTGTGGGTATTACAGGCTTTTAAAACAAACCCCACATGCTTAATGCTCAGTTAGTTTAATCATAAATGAATAGATTCATATGTCAATCATGACATAATCTGCATAATCTGGGTCCTTTGGGAATAGGAGGTGAATAAAGTAGGTGATAAAAAGATGGCTTTACCTCTGGCCTATTCATCATTTCTTAAGGGCCACTTGGGTCAGGATCACACATGCAGAGCCATCATTGGATGTGGTGCTACCTGTAAAACTCATCAAGTTGAGAGACCAAAGACAGGGAGAGCATAAATAATATATTGAGGAAAGCAAAATCCAGTTTTCTTTTTGTCTCTGAATGGCTTAATTGTCACCTTTAAACATGCATCACTTTTGAATTTTAGAGTTTGGATGGTGGAGAATTGATCAAATTACTGATTAGGCCAGCTGACAGATAAATGCCACTGTGATTACAAGACAGATCTGTGATGGCGTGCAGTGCCTTCACCAGCAATATTTTCACCATTTAGATGTCAAGGTCTCAATGACAAACTTCCTTTGTTGGATCTCTTCATAAGTATTTCTTTTAGAATCAAAATCAGAATTGCGTTTATTGGCCAAGTATGTGAGCGAACACATACAAGGAATTTGATTCCGGTCGACGGTGTCTCTCAAGCACAACAGTATAAAAACAACAACAATATGTAAAGTCACAATGAACAATACACTGAGCAATATAATATACAGTAATGTATAATGTACAATATGTCAGCATTAATGTCTTAAGGCTAAACTAAAAAAAACATATAGTAGTTTACCAAAGTAAGTTACCAAAGTAACTTAATATGCGTATAATTGTATTTGATACTGACACGCTCACAAAAACATGACGTCAGCTTTACTGCTTAGAAAATGCTTACTTACATTTTCTTTTTGTATAAAATCGCGAAATATTTACTGTCAATGTCAACCAATACCTATATTTAATAGATCTATACAGTATTAATGTGCAGACACGTATGTGAGTGAGAATTAAATCTTTCGGCTTAAATATATCTCTTTAGGTCTGGGGGATCCGGTCACTAAAGCGTCTATAACCTTTACTACTCTGTATTTCCCGAGTGTTTAGTGCACTACAGTATATATCATTAGGGAAGATAAAAAAGAAGACAGCGAACGACGGATAACACTAACACTAACACTACACACCCGCATTTCCCAGGAGCGGGTGTGGTCTTGCCGTTTTGTCACCGACTACGTCACGCAGAACGAAGGCGACCGAAACGAGTCACATGACACGCTTAAAGGGGAAGGACTGCCTTTTGGTGAAATATATTTAATAAACATGGTAAGTAACTGTTATCACACCTCATATATATTATGATCAAGCTTACAGGATCGACGATGGATCTCAGTACAAATAGCACAAGCTGTGCCCAGCAAAGCGGCTTTAAAATGTTCGAAAGGACATGTAGTATGCCATGTATGTGGGCCTCTTGGAGTAACTAATCTTTTATATTTATGAAAATGTTTGCAGCATGTATAAAATATTATATTACTCCCTTTATTCCTCGTGTTGCTTCTTGAGTGAGCGTGCTGTTTTGAGATGTACGCGAGACAACAAAGCTGAAATCGCCACCTTCAAATAATGCTGATGCTACCGCTAAAGCTACTGTTGATTCCTACTCTTATTTACAACCTTCGTTCGGTACAGGTGCCATATATAAATAACAACGCCAATTTATAGGTAATTCTTTCTATCTAGATTTCATTCAACGTTTTAATGTATTAAGACATTGGATTTTAATCGTCGGTGTAATTCGGTTGTATGGCTGAAAAACGTCTACGTCTTCTGGAAACGGCAAAAACACCTGTCTTAAGTGTACATTTTAATAATAATTTCAGTCCGTTATGACTGAAATATAAACAAAGCACAAGTGTAAACAACACCGGTAGAGTTAAAGTTATTTAAAATACTTCCGGAGCTGCAATAACGCTTTGGTTTAAGCAAAGGCACAGTTCAGTTACAATTATTATATATATTTTTTTTACAGTTTGCCTTTCTATCTTTCTGTCTTTGCTTAAATTAAGCAGTAGCGTCTTTTTTTTATTCTTTTTAAAATTTATCCGGAACATATGCAAACATATTCTGAGTACATTTCCAATATGCACCCATGGGATGTTTTAGCCTGCCACACAGCAGTCCGTGCAGGATGATCAGGAGAAACTCCTCGATGAAGCTGTCCAGGCTGTGAAGGTCCAGTCCTTTCAGATGAAACGGTGCCTGGTAGGACCCCTACGAAGCTTTTTTAATGGAGTGAATGAGTCCCGTACAATGTACCGTTAACTGTGCATGCTTACAGGACTGTATAATCATTGCCTGCCTTACTGTTTCAGCTGTTCTTAGACACATTTTTCATTGTAGGACAAGAATAAGCTGATGGATGCCCTAAAACATGCGTCCAACACGCTGGGAGAGCTAAGGACTTCCATGCTCTCTCCAAAGAATTACTATGAACTCTGTATCCTTTAAGTGACCTTGGGCAGAAATGCAAGATAGGACTGTGTTTCCACAATCAAATAACAACAAGGATGTCATACTATTTACAGTATATCATTGGTGACACTTATCAGGAATGTAGACAGATGTAAATATGAAAAATTTATTTTGTGACCACATTTTAGACACAGGCAGTCCCCAGGTGACGAACGTCGGACTTTATTATTTCATGATAATGAATGCACACACTACTTTGTGATGCACATGAAAATGTTGCCTGCTTTCAGCGGTTCCTCGCCGTCATTATTTTTATTATTAATAATAATATATGCTGTATTGTTATTGTTCTGACACCTACAATTTCGATTTAAAGACAGAGTTAGTGAATGAATGTCATTTGTAACCTGGGGACTGCCTGTGTTTCATAATAAAAATAGCCAAGGTTGACAAGATCTAACTTTATCACTCCTTGCAGTTGTTAACTGTTTCTAAACACAGTCTCTAACTAATGCATTAATATGAATGGGAGAAAATGAATTATAATAATGCAATAAGAGAAATAATTTTGCTCTTGGTTTCATTTCACCTTTTAAAACACATATAATGTTTTATAGTGCTATAGCTGGTCACAGTCAAGGCTGGTCTCTATGTCATACACACGAAGGGGAAAAAAAACTTAACGTGTTGCAGACATGGCCATCTCTGATGAGCTGCACTACCTGGAGATTCACCTTACAGATGAGTTTGCCAAGGGAAGAAAGGTGGCTGACCTGTATGAGCTGGTTCAGTATGCAGGGAATATCATCCCAAGACTGTGAGTGTCCTACTACTCACCTCAATCAAGGAATATATTCCTGTAAAATGGAAACTTTCTTTTGTTTATAGTTCAGCACATCTTAAAAAACCAGACAGTGACAAAAAGAGCAATGCATTAGTACATTTCCATGATGATTATGTGTTGACATTATCCAAACATAGAATTTGTCATGTGAATGGAATTCAGAACATTTCAAAACTATTTTAAAAATGTGTAAACAGTACATGTTTTGCAACTAGTGAAAAATGTAAGCTATTTTTGTGTGGTGTTGATCTTTCTTATTTCTACCTCATTCCCTAGGTATTTGCTAATCACTGTAGGTGTAGTATACGTGAAATCGTTTTCACAGTCCCGGAAAGATATTCTGAAGGATCTGGTAGAAATGTGCCGTGGAGTCCAGCATCCTCTTCGAGGACTTTTCTTGAGGAACTACCTACTCCAGTGTACCCGGAATGTTCTCCCCGATGACGGAGAGGTTACAGAGTACGCAGTCCTATGCTGTCTTAATGAGAAACACCCACACCATTTCCTGGATCAAACTATTTATGCTACTGCTGCCTATTTTGGGCAAATTTTAAAGTAAAATTTTATTTGAAAATTAGTTATAGAACATGCAGATGTTCTATATAACATACAGATTGTATTTATTTCCTTTGTCCAGAGAGGGGACGACTGGGGACATCAACGACTCTGTAGACTTTGTGTTGCTGAACTTTGCGGAGATGAACAAACTGTGGGTTCGCATGCAACACCAGGGCCACAGCCGGGACCGGGAGAAGCGAGAGAAAGAGAGGCAGGAGCTGCGTATCTTGGTGGGGACCAACTTGGTGCGCCTCAGTCAGCTAGAGGGCGTCAACGTGGAGAAGTACACCCAGGTTTGTATGTTTAGTACTGCTGTGTTACCATACCGGAATTTTTTAAGCCTTCGAGTAAATGTCCTTCTGCAGATCATGCATAAAATAACATTTGGTAGCGCTTCACATTAATTGCACCTTCATAATGCTTTTACAATGCATTTATATAACATTCTGTGCACCTTCATAATGCATTGATTATACATATGCATTATACATTATGCATTCATTATATATATTCATAGAACAATTAGAAGCAACACGTAAGTATGATGTTTGTTGTTAATACATATACATATAATAGCTGTTAAGGTATGTTAGGATGTTAAGGTATACTTACATTCTGCTCATGAATGTTATAGGAATGCCTAATGAATGCATTATGAAGGTGTAGTTAATGTTAAGCTTTACCTAACATTTTATCCATGTCTGGATATATGTTACTTTATGCTAACGCTTTGTCCTGTCACCGCTTAGGTTGTGCTGCCAGGAATTCTAGATCAGGTAGTCAACTGCCGAGATTCCCTAGCGCAGGAGTACCTGATGGAATGTATCATCCAGGTGAGCATTTATCCAGAAAATGCCACCAAAAACGTTTCTTTTTGCCATTGTAAAGCAGTGTTTCTGAACTTAGTCCTCTGGGACCCACAGATGAGGCGTGTTTTTGCTCACTACCAGACAGTCCACATTTTTGCTCCGGCAAAAATCAGGATTGTCTGGGGATCCTCAGGGACCGGTTTGAGAAACACTTTTATAAAAATCATCATAAGAAACAAAAGGTCTTATGTCTTATGTTGGGCTTATGTTTTGATCCGTATTACTGAACCAATGGCACATCACCATCTATTTTTTTCATATTTTTAGGTGTTCCCGGATGAGTTCCACCTTCAGACATTAAACTCATTTCTACATGCTTGTGCAGAATTGCACCAAAATGTGAACGTGAAGAACATTATTATTGCTCTTATTGATAGGTATTGTATATTTAACTCACCTTTTTGGCAGAATAATTTTTCACGAAAAATTCAGTAATTTTCTTTAAATACTGACGAAAGTCCCGTTCTACCCCAGACTGGCCTTATTTGCTCATAGAGAGGATGGTCCTGGAATTCCAGCAGATATCAAATTATTTGATATATTTTCACAACAAGTGTCATCAGTTATACAGGTGAGTAGTGTCCATTTCAACATGTGAATAGTTGGCAATGAGGCATGGTGCAGTGGTTAGCACTGCTGCCTCATACCTCTGGGACCACAGTTTGAGCCTCGGCCCTGGCCCCATGTATGGAATTTGCATGTTCTTCCTGTCTTGTCATGGTTTTCTCTGGGTACTCTGGCTTCCCCCACAGTCCAGAAACATGGTAATGTGAAATGGAGTTATGGAATTGTCTGTAGGTTTGCATGTGTGAGTGAATGGTGAGTGTGCCCTATGATGGGTTGGTGCCCCATCCTGGGATTATCCTGCATCCTGTGCCCATACCCTCCTGGATAAGCTCTGGACCCCCTACAACCCTTAAAAGGAAAAGTAGGTAGGTGGGTGGAAGGAAGGATATAGTTCATTGTTTACAACATACATATCAAAAGTGGAGCTGTCTTAATTGTTAGACTAATAGTCTAATAGTGGACAATGGTGGCTTAATGGTTAGGGAAAAGTACTTGTAATTGAAATATTGCAGGTTCGAATCCCCGACTAGCAAGACACCACTGAGGTACCCTGAGCAAGCTACCGCCCCCAAGCACTGCTCCCCGGGTGCTGAATTAGCTGCCCCCTGCTATGTCACGATGTCACATATGGCTTAAATGCAGAGGACACATTTCGTTGTTGTGCACTGTGTGCTGTGGTGTGTCAACAATGACCACTGATCACCAAGTTCTAAATTCCTTGTTCATTCTTTTTCTTCATGGCCTAGTCTCGCCAGGAGATGCCTTCCGAGGATGTGGTGTCCTTGCAGGTGTCCCTCATCAACCTGGCTATGAAGTGTTACCCTGACAGAATAGATTATGTGGACAAAGTCCTGGAGACCACATTGGAGATTTTCAACAAAATGAATCTGGAACAGTAAGTGTACCACCTCTTCTGGGATATTACTTTGGCTCTTTTTCATATGTCTCTTAAGTGCTTCAGTGTAAGATCAGAGGAGCTGGACACAGCAGATTTGTTTAGGAACTGATTGTGTCCATGTGTTTAGCTGGTTGCAGATTGTAAGATAAATGTTATCACCTTGGATAATTTCATTTAGTATCAGCCTGGTACAGTTGAAACCTTGTGCAATGCTGCCAGTGAAACTCTTCAATTTATTTCTGGTGTTCTCCACTAAAACTATATTTTTCTTGAATATTTCCTGCAAAAAGAAATGAAGGATTTCTATGCTTAGTAATGCAAAGACAAATTTATTAAATTAAGTCAAAAGTAATCCATTACCCCAGACTTTCAAGAAACAGATCTTGTTTTGTTTTGAAGTATGGCTACAAGCAGTGCAGTATCCAAGGAGCTGATGAGATTGCTGAAAATCCCTGTGGACATCTACAACAATATCCTGACTGTGCTTCAGCTCCAACACTTTCACCCACTCTTTGAGTACTTTGACTATGAATCCAGAAAGATCATGAGTTCCTACATGCTCAGCAACACCTTGGACAACAATACAGTGATCAATGCCCAGGAACAGGTGAAATCTCGTATTCAGTAGGAATATTCACCTCTTACTAGTACATGTAGGAGGCTTTTGATTTATGCTGGTTAAAAAGTTACATAAATCCAGTACTATAGACCAGTACTGTTAAAATAATTTTGAAATAACGATACTTGAGTCACTGGTGATGATCTAGTGTCCCCGTTGATGTTTGGGAACATGTTTCATAGAGTAATAGAAAAGAAATAAAGAAATACAAGCCATTTATGAAGATTTCATAGAGCCTTGCATGAATATTTCAGTTTTCCATGCTTTTTCTTTTGCAACCATTTTGTTTTAGTGGTCTTCAAGTGTTGTAAAAGTACAGAATGTTACCCTGCATAGCTCTGAATGTTTCTGATGACAGTTTGATGTTTTAGCTCCCTGCTCATTTTTATTGTGCTTCCAACAGCTTCTTGGTTTTATTTGTTCCCCTTTGGTGAGGCATGAATGGCGATTAAATGAGTGTTGTTTGTTACATGGGTGGCACAGTGGCTCAGTGGGTATCAGAGTGACGGTGGGGGTTTGAATCCTGTCTCTTTTCTGTGCGTGGAGGTTCTGTGTTCTTCCTGTGTCATGGGTGTATCCTTCAGTTTTGTTTCACAGACCAAAGACATAGTCAGGCTCATTGGTCAGTATGTGATGTGCAGTATGTGCTCTGTGGGGTCTGGCTGTACCTCAGCCTTGGTGGCTGAGTTTTAGGAGACCATTGTTTGTAATAAGTTGTAGTTGATCTTTATGCAAAGCGGACAAGCTAAAAATCTACTGAGAGACAATTTATTTTGGGCTTTATGCTACTGACGTGTATGCATTTCATGATACATTTGCTCTGTATTCTATGACAGAATAAGACCCCAATAGCAATTTTCAAATACAATTGCAAGCAGTCTACATGAGCAAAACAATTAATAAACCTCACCGGAAGGACTGGCATTTAAGTGTGTTTCTTCTGGTTGCAGTCATTGATTTTTTTTATATTTAATTTAAATGCGATCAAATTCAGCTGTAATATTTTATGTGGCAAGTGTAAATTCTATAGGGTAGTCTATGATACAGTTCAGTAAACGTATGCATTCCATTCATCTGTCTTACAACTGTTTGTTCTGGTCTGGGTTATGGAGCCAAAATAAGCATAATTTAACAAATATAAGTTTATTTTTGCTTCGCACATGGGTAAGATGCATTTGTGAATGTTTGAAATAAAGGTAAAATTTTGTTGAAGCATGGAGCGTGATTTGTTTCGTACATGTAAATGTGTAAATCGCCTCACTAAACAAATTAAAACACAAATCAGTGTGGATTCCGTTTTTCTCTTTATTTAGGTAGATGCAGTATTAAAGCTGGTGTCTACACTGATCCAAGACCAACCTGATCAGCCTTCAGAGGACCCAGATCCTGAGGACTTTGCTGAAGAGCAGAATCTGGTTGGCCGGTTTATTCACATGCTTCTTTCTGAGGATCCAGGTCAGCAGTATATGGTAAGCCAAGAATTCAAGAATGACTCGACCGATTATTGTCTTCATGGGGTAAATATATAATATGAAACTTAATATAGTCAAGCAGTCTTTTCACCTTTGTATGTTATACATAAAGTGAAACGTAATCTAAAGCATCCATGAGAAGAATTTTTTTTTTTTTTTTTTTGCAAAGTTTACCTTTGCATTGGTCTTTTATTGCCTCATTAATGACTGGTAGTGATTCTGAGGATGGTGATGATTATTACTGCTGCTATTGTTGTTGTTAATACTGCCATTATTTTAATTCTTTCCTTATGTATATCTTTTCAAGATTTTAAATACTGCCAGGAAACATTTTGGGGCAGGAGGGAACCAGAGGATTCGATTCACGCTGCCACCTCTGGTGTTTGCTGCATATCAGCTTGCCTTTCGTTACAAAGAGAGTTCCAGTGTGGTATGAGTTAAAGTCTTTGTGTCATTTTATTTCTTTTTAATGATCTCACATCTGAATCATCTTTGAAACCAAGATAGAACAGCTGTGAATGAGCAAGTGTCTATTCTGAAATTATTTAAAAAGTATTAGCTCAACAAAACTGACAGAATGTTAAACAGCTCTTTATATGTATGATTTTTCTGTAGGTTTGACAGTCTAATGTTAAGAACCTAATGACGTATGGAGTGTATAAATATATTGACATTTTGACCTTTACAATAGTTTGATGTACTGTTTGCCTCACTTATATGTCAATTTAGACAAAATATCTGCTAAATAAAAGAAATGTAAATGTAACTTAAGCCTTTCAGCTGTACAAGAAGTACTTCTACCTCAAGGCTTCTAAAAAAATGATCTGAAATACATTTATCAGTCCAACATATTCAGCTTTTTTAAGGTCATCATTACTGAAGAAGAACCCTTTTAGTTTGTTTCTCATTTTGATTACAAAAAAATCAGGGAGACTCATCCTTTGCTTGTATGGTACAATAGAGGAGTTGCTACATGAGAGACAAGCACTGAAAAATGATTTGTGCCAGAACAGACATTCAACACCGCTGGCTCCGCTCTGTAATTTCTGACATGCTTTCTTGTAAATCTCCTCGTCTGCTTTCAGGATGAAAAGTGGGAGAAGAAGTGTCAGAAGATCTTCTCCTTTGCCCACCAGACCATCAGCGCTCTGATCAAAGCCGAGCTGGCTGAGCTGCCACTCAGGCTGTTTCTCCAGGGAGCCCTGGCAGCTGGCGAAATTGGTTTTGAGAACCATGAGACGGTGGCTTATGAGTTCATGTCACAGGTACTGCACACCTAGGAGGAAATTGGGCTGATGGCATTTTACATCTAATGAGAGACATCAGCATGAAAACGTCAGTTTGTGTTGTTTCTTGCCTTAAGGCGTTTTCCCTGTACGAGGATGAGATCAGTGACTCCAAGGCCCAACTGTCGGCTATCACGCTAATCATCGGCACCTTCGAGAGGAGCAAGTGCTTCAGTGAGGAGAATCACGAGCCGCTGAGGACGCAGTGTGCGCTGGCCGCGTCCAAACTGCTAAAGAAACCAGACCAGTGCCGGGCTGTCGGCACCTGTGCCCACCTCTTCTGGTCGGGACGCAGCAGCGACAAGAATGGAGAGGAGGTGAGTGAAGGAGCCTCAGTCTGATCTCTGAATCCTAATTAGTAATCTCTCTAATATCCATCCATCTTTTATAACCACTTGTCTAATAAGATTCGCGGTGAGCCTTGGATCTCAGGAAGCACAGGGCACACCTTGGATAGGATGCCAGTCCCTCACAGGATACACACTAGTGTGCACACTGAGAGTGATTTACCGAACTGCATGGACTATGGGAAATATCCTGAGAACCCTGGTGGAGCAAGCATACACACACACAGCAGAGAACAGAAACTCAACCAGGTCCCTATGTGATGCCACCAAGCCGCTGTGGCACTATAACTCTACTGTATAATTTATGATACAAAGTTGTATTGCTTGTGCCTAGTCTTCTCATGTTATATTAGGCTGTAATATTTAAAATTTTAATGCAGGTTATCTGTAATGACCTTAATGATATTTCAGTATGATTAGTACGGCCAAAACTGCATGTGTTATTCTAAAATGGAAAGTAGAGGACGTGGTGGCTTAAATTAATTAGTGTGTTGTGTGTCAAATTAATAAATAATCCATAGTCAAGTAATGGGTTTTAAATTCTGATGTGTATGCATACTGCTTTCTCTTGGGTGTGTGAATTTCTTGTATGTTTGCTAAATGTATTATGCTCAAAGCTCATAAACAGCAATGAATCATACTTGCAATCTGTGTTTGCAGAATGAATTCTGAATGGCATGAACTATTTTTATGAACCTATGTAAGTCGTAGGCATGATTTTCTGAGAATATTTTCTGCTCCATCTCAGTTTACTCTTTTCTCTCTGTGTTTTGTTGCCATGGCATGCTTCTTTCTTTCAGATCCACGATGAAAAGAGGGTGATGGAGTGCTTAAAGAAGGCTCTGAAAATTGCTAACCAGTGTATGGATTCCTCTTTGCAAGTGCAGCTCTTCATTGAGATCCTCAATAGATATATCTATTTCCATGAAAAGCAAAATGAAGCGGTAGGCTATTATTTTCTGTGAATGTAGCTCACACATACATGGTTGGATGTTTTAAATATGACCTATCTATTTAACATATTTAACAGTTATAACTATATATATATATATATATAACTATATATATATAACTCTGAATCCTAATTAGTAATCTCTCTAATATCCATCCATCTTTTATAACCACTTGTCTAATAAGATTCGCGGTGAGCCTTGGATCTCAGGAAGCACAGGGCACACCTTGGATAGGATGCCAGTCCCTCACAGGATACACACTAGTGTGCACACTGAGAGTGATTTACCGAACTGCATGGACTATGGGAAATATCCTGAGAACCCTGGTGGAGCAAGCATACACACAATATGACCTATCTATTTAACATATTTAACAGTTATAACTATATAACATATAACTATTTAAGTTCTCAAAACCTTTACTATTAGTGCATTTGTGGTTAGTCCAGTCCATGCAATTCATCACTTTAAATGGGTTTTTAAGAGAATTCAAGATTATAGGAGTAACACTCATCCCTGAATGCGCACTCTTAAAAATTTGCTTTTCATTTGTCTTTCAAAGTGTTTTCTTTTCTCCTAAAAAAATTAAAAAGATACACATTCCTTCACCCTGCGATAAGAGATGACCAGCTTACCCACAACCTTGGAGTTGAAGCATGGAGTTTTGAAAATGAGCTTAACTCTTATCACTGTGCATGTATGTGTCTGCTCCTTTCGCCTTAGGTGACGGTTCAGGTTCTAAATCAGCTCATTCAGAAGGTCCAAGACGATCTGCCCAACCTGGAGGCAAGCGAGGAGACAGAGTTGATAAAAAAGCACTTCCACAACACGCTGCAGCACCTACGTGTTTGCAAGGAGTCCTCTGAAGTCGATGGTGCAGCTTATGAAGGGCTGCTGTTGTAGAGGACACTGCACAGACCTTAATCCCCCTGCCTGCATTACACTATTGCATTCATATTTTTTAAAAAATGCTTGTTTCTCCCACTAGCTGTGTATGATTTTTGCCTTTTCAATGTTAAGAGCAAAGAGTATCAGACAGTTTGAGTCAATTTTTGATGCAGTTCAGCTCAGTTCAGTTCTATTAATATCATATATATGCTCCTCGCTTTACGATGGTTTGACTTACGACATTTCGACTTTATGATGGTGTCAGGCGTTTAATTTTGATCTGTTCCCGGCTAGCAATATGCCGTACATTGCTTTCTACTAATGGTGGCTAGTGGCAACATCCATCCAGCCACACTTCCAGTCTCTCTTGGGATCAGAAGTGTAAATGTTGAATATAACATTTAACAGTATATCACATGGTGTTTTTTTTCTGTGTTTAACCAACTTTTCCCAAGCCCTAATGTCCAAGTGTGTCATATTCATATCATATTAATATTTGATTTCATGATGGGTTCATCGGAGCGTAGCCCCATCGTAAATCGAGGAGCGTCTGTAGTGCCCATCCCAGTGTGGTTACCTCAGCCAGCTAACAAAGTGATATTGCAAGTAGATCTGAAGTATAGACCGAAGCAGCAGAACACATATATGGTAAAATTAGTATGGATAAGAAAGAAGACTGAGTAAACAAGAAATTCTGTTATAAATCGAAGAATTAAAGTTCTCTGCGGTTTCGGGCCATTTCGCTGCCCAGTCCAGTGGTCACAGTTTATTCCCTGATTCTTTCTCCTATTACTTTGAGTGAAACTATTTGGCCGATGAAGGTCAGGGTACAGTTTCCTTTAAGCTTAGGTAAGTCCAGTGCACAGCCTTATTCTCACTCAGCTGCTGTGTCCTGGTAGCTTTCAGTATCTCTTGCAGGTAATACTGGGAATAAGTGTGTATTTTGGTATAGTGTCCTTGTGTTTCTGGTGTACGCTGTACGTAGGGGTGCGTCTCTGACAATCTGCTGGGGCCAGTGGCTAATTCGTTCAACTTTCACAGAGGCTTTAACATGTTTTTTGTCCTTGACTTTGTATTTTCTTATTCTGCATGTGTCATTTCAGTTAGGGTAAAAGTATGTATGACTATTTGAAATGTCTGTACACTTGGAGGAAGTTTATTCTTTGTCTTCACATAACATTTCTGTTAAAGGAAACTTTTATTGCTGCCTTTATTTTGATAATATTAGTTATCACTGAATATTTAAAACCCCATCATTGCAACTTTAAACATCTAGATTATTGTTAGAAAAAATATTGTATTTTTAACATTAAATTATATCATTATCATTATATTTGACTAATACTGAAATGTGTATTGATAAAATCTATATTATATTGACATTAATGTTTCTCATTTTGTGTCTTCTGATTTCAGAGAAAGATTTATTATCTTAACACCAAAATAAACTTCACAGCTTCTAGAAGGAAATTCAGGATAGTTTTAGAATTAAAATCTGAGCTAAACTGTGAGTTAGGAACCTCTTCTTGTGTGAAGGAAGACTGGCACCAAAATGTATCTCATGTGCTCAGAGCAAGTGGCTTTTCTATTTTCTACATGTATGTGTGTGTGTGTGTATATGTATATGTATATATATATATATATATGTATGTGTATATATATATATATATATCCATCCATCCATCCATCCATCCATCATCTGCCGCTTGGTCCGGGATCGGGTCGCGGGGGC
>JAODJX010000020.1:23761809-23796337 GCA_026776945.1 Isichthys henryi | reverse complement strand
CAAACGACAGTCATGACCCGTCCCCCCACCCGAAGGCGAAGGGAGGCTACCCTCTCGTCCACCGCGGTAAACCCCAACGTACAGGCACCTATATATATTGTTTTTTGCAAACTGCAGCCTACTTCTTCTCTGCTTTTTGACAAAAGGCTTCTTCCTTTATAGGACTTAAGTCCTACCTTCTAGGAGCCTGATACTCACTGTCCTAGCAGTGCACTTCACACCTGCACTTAATGTTTCCCATTCCTTTCGAAGGTCATTGATGTCACTAACGGTCAACTCTGGTATTAGAAAGTCACTTCTGCCCTTTACCTGGCTGGTTTCTAGTCATTCCCAGTGTCTCTTGCTTCACCTTATTCTTGTGTACTGCTGCGTTAGAAATTTTGAAGCTGGAAGCAACCTAATGCTCAGCATAATCTTCTGCCAGCAGAACCACGATTAAACCAGGATTTAAAAAATTGAGATATATGTGTCATTTATGAACAATATAGAGTGGTCTAAATTTTTTTCTACAGCTATGTGTGTGTGTCTATATATATATATATATTACACACACACACACACACAGAGTCAAACCTCGGATTGCGAGTAACTTGTTTTGCAAGACGAGCAAAAATTTTGAATAAATTTTAACTTGACAAATGAGCGAGGTCTTACAATACGAGTATTACGTGTGCACTTTGTCTGCTGAGCGTCACGTGATCAATGGCTCTTCTCTCTCGCTGCGGGATTGTGGGTAATCGTCTCTCATGCTCGGTCTCAGTCGGCGTGCCTCACTCGTGTAGTCTAAATTTAGTGGAAGACACCACCCGAATAAGGGTGTAGCAGTGCGAGCGATGAATCTGTTTATAACGGCAATGCAATGTCCTATTTCTGCGAAATCGAAAAGAAACCAAAAGCGGCTGTCATTGGATAGGTTCCTTGTTAAAGCCGCACAAAAAGAAAAAGATTCCAGTGAACTAACAGATAGCGGTGATTCCGTTAGTTATAGTGAAAGTCATCCTACAAAATCCCTTCTCTTCTCCTCTCTCTCGTCTCCTTCACACCATCCACGATTGTTTTCAAAGGTAAAGTGCAGGTTAATTTGTTTAATGTATTTTTACTTAATATTTTGCATTAATCATTTTTATATGAATATTTTTGGGTTGTGGAACGAATAATCCGAGTTTCCATTATTTGTAATGGGAAAATTCGCTTTGATATACGAAAGCTTTGGCTCTACATCTCTAACATAAACTTGAAACTAAAATCTGAATGAAGTGGACGCTAGCCACCAGGTGGCAGTATCTACAAGATGGAATTAAAAAGCTTTTCTCCCTGATACACGGGAAAAATATGTGACCCTCCAGCACAAAACCGTACGGAAGTCGCATAGCCGTATTTTTAGATATTTTTTGAGGATTTTTTGTGCTCTTTCATTTGATACCATAATCCTAATTTCTAATTTCTGACCCAAGTCTACAGTTTTGTGCTGGAGGGTCACAATATCACAAAGAGCTTTGTTCTTTTTGCTCTCGAGCACAGCAGACGGGTAACGGAGACTTTGAAGCGCCGCGAGCGCTAGAAGCTGCCTCGCGCTCTGAGATCTACGGTTCCTCGCGCGACGACCATCGATATTCAGCGGACGAGGAACGTGCGGCTCGCGCCCGGAGCGCTTTCCTGACGCGCGCCCCCGCCCACCATCTGCGCAGTACGGGCGGCGTCCCACGCTGTGTTAGACAGCACATGTCGCTGAACTCGGGGGTTACCTTCCCTCAAAATTGTGACCCTCCAGCACAAAACTGTACACTTGGCTCAAAAATTAGAAATTAGGATTATGGTGTCAAATGAAAGAGCTCATAAAATATCTAAAAATACAGCCAAGTGACTTCCGTACGGTTTTGTGACTTGAGGGTCACATGCATACAAGGAAGACCACAGGAGTCAGACACATTAAAAAAAAGAAAGAAAACTAAATATCTGTATGCCTAAATGGTTAGGTATATTTTCTACCTTTCCCCAAAGAAATAGTTCTCTTTTGCCCTCAGAATTAGAATCTTTCAAGTAAAAGGTTCATCATCATTTTTGATATAGGAAAAATCAGTAGTCATTGCATGTCCATGCACTCAGTGGCCAGTTTATTAGATACTCCTATGTAGTGTTGGGTAGTACTGACTAGTAGCTATAGAACCACTGCAAGGGTTTTACTGAGCTGTACCATTCTACCTGTGGCCTTCCTTTTACCTTCAACAAGTCTGGCTATTCTCCTCTGACCTCTTTCATTAGCAAGGTGTTTTGGCCACAGAAATGCAATTGACTGGATAATTTTGTACATCATTGTCTGTAAACTTTAAACTTTACTTCACAGAAATCCTTGAATGGTGGCTCTTTCTGAGATCCTGGAACCACCACATGTGGCACCAGGAATAACACCATGTTTAATATCACTTTGATCAGGCATCTTTATCTTTAGTTTAGTCAAAGAGTGGGTGCGTTCAACTTGGGCTTCGGTCTGTCTGCAGCTGACGTGAAGTGGAGCGCGATCTGCTGGCGGCTGCAGGGGTGGAGTATAAACTGACTGCAGTCAAGTCGGACTTCTACTCCTCGTAGTGTGCGAGACCTGACTGCAATGGCAGCACTGCCAGAAGGGTGTAGATAAATCTATACAAATATCACCTGCATAAACATTACTTCTTTTACAATAGCCAACTCCTGATCCAAACTGTTAGCAGTGAAAACAAACAAACTATTGTGTATAGTGGCCCTGTGTAAAAAGGCAGCTGCCAGGAAAAAGATCAAGTACATTTATCCCAAGGATTCAAAGTTTTTATTGTCATGTACAGAGTACAATACAATTCTTACTTGAATGCACTCTTCACAGACTAGATGATTAAACAAATAAAACAGCGCAACATTACAGTAACTAACAATAAATAAACCACTAACGTGTACTATTAGACCATTTATTTAATTTATTTAAACTTTATTTTACCAGGTAAATTAACTGAAACTCAGTTCTCCCTGCTAAATGTAATATTCAGGAGAAACAGCAGATAACACATCGAAACTTCCGGGCCAATGCGGGGATACCAACATCATGCGTGTGACTAAACTTTGCTCTTATTAGTGAAGAGTTGTGTCGTCACGGACGCGGTTCCAGTTTGCGCAACCGGCTGAGAGGTGCTACGCGATTTGTCTTAAGTTGTCTTGCTCTCGTGAGGTTTTGTACCATGTGACATGGTGACGCGTGGTGACGTTTTGCAGAGCTGGCTGAAGTAAAAAAAAAAAAAAAAACTTTTTTGAAGGACAAAACAATCTAACCATGATGCATTGTGTCGGGACCAGAATGCATTGCTTTAAGCCAGTGCTGTAAACGGCTGCATGAAGTCGAACGCACCCAGTAACTGAACCGCTTCTGCACATGGAGTAAATTGCAGCCTTCTGACTTGCTATTTGAAGGAGCAGACTGGGGGTGGGACTTAAAGGATTGGTGTATGGAAAGGTCCAATGGCATGTCAAACTACCTCAAAGGAAAAGGTCCAGTGAGTACAGTGTGGCATACCCAAGAGTATGGATTTGTGAGCAAATAGAGTTCCTGGATTACAAACTGGGAAAGATTGGCCCTGTTTCTCCCCAAGGCTTAAAATGAGTTCCAGACCAGGGTCTTACCAGTTGTTTTCACAGATCCGAAGGGCAGGTGTGAATGCACAAAAACACCAAGAAATCCCAATGTGATCGAATGTGTAGAGAACATTCCAATGCAGACAAATACACACTGTGATTGTAAACATATTATTTCCTCAATCAAAGAGTTTCCTACCAAAACCAAATAGAGTGAAACAAAATCATCAAAATCATCAGGGCATAGGAACCCTGGTGGACGGGAGGGACATGTTCCCCCCAGTATTTAATTAGGCTTCTTTCATCCCCCACCAAAAAAACAGACCATTACATTTACATTTATTAAGTAGTGCCCCTACCCCCACCCCCCTCAATATCAAATTCTATCCTACTCCCTTACCTAGGACAACAAGTAGAAATGCAACCACATCCTGTCTCTTCTGTGATTTTGTGCAGAAAACAAAATAATCCATATTTTGTTTTTATTATTTTGATGTGGGGTCCGGCATGGGTGGCCGAGTATTTGCTACCCCTTAGGTCTGCCCCTGGCAGTTATGGCAAATGCTGGGTGGCTGTGAATCTCTGTTTCTCTTTCGAACACCTTGGTTTTTGTTCTCTGAAAGAAGTTGGAATAGATTTTCAAGGACCTGCAAGGCTATGGTTGTATTTCATAAGTGGAAAACAAAACATATTCGGTTAAGGAGACCGAAAACATTTTTATCAAGTATTTCACTGTCAAAATGAATATATATATATATATATTATAAATTAAGAATTAAGCTCTGAAATGTTCAGCAAGCAGCAGTGATTTTTGCACTTTAATCAGAGATGAACAAGCACTTTGCATAGTACCTTTATTAAAAAAGGCATGTCAGTTTAAACCAAAACTAACAGTATATTGACAAAACTGAAGGTATTCATCTGTATAGGTCATTTTCACATTACATTATATTTTTATATTATCTCTGCCCAAAGACCCCAGTGAGCAAACCAGAGGTGACAATGACAAGTAAGAAACCTTGGGAGGAACTGGACTCAAAGGGGGAGCCCATCTTCCAGGGGCCGGCAGAAGAAGTCAAATGAACAAGATGGCAAAATCCTAAATGTGTAAGACAGGCAGGTGATGGCAGGCAGGTGCTGATGCAGCTTCTGACAGCAGAATGAGCAGCGATTCCGCAGCAGGGCAGGTAGAGACATCACAGGCAGAAAGGCGTGCAGGCCAGAAGGACACCACAGGTAGTAGAAGTGTTGCAGGCAGCAGGGTAGGCAGAATATCTATTTTTCTTGGGTCTCCAGGGAACGCACCCCAGGAGGGGTGGATAAGGCTATGGCAGCATAAGTTGGAGGGAGAGGCAAGTGGGAATGCAGGCATGGGGAGTCTCTGAAACGTCAGCACTCCAGTTCCACAAAGGGGTGAGAAGCTAGAATGACAGCACTGACAGGTCAGTTCATCCAAAATCAATGGCACCAATCCTCACCCAGCTTTACATATGAGCATTAAAACATAGATCTGAATCAACCAGTACGGATTTCTGACCACTGTGGTAAGCTGAATACGAAGACCATCAGGGCTGAGGGTGTCAAACTTGTTTCAAGCAGCCTTAGGACCTACTAGTGCATTGTCTGGTTTGTGAGTGCATCCACACTTAGCTTGCAACTCTAGCTACAGCCTGCAGGGTGCAGCACAGCCCAATTGCACATGATGTGAACAGAATAATACAATAATTAAGATACTAACCAGGGAGACAGGAACATTGAGTGGGGACATGTACCCTTCTGCCCCCCAACCAATATTTAATTCACCACCACCCCAAAACAAAGAATAAATAAACCTTAAAATCAAGTTATGCTTCAATCCCCCTCGTCCCCCAATATTAAACTTTGCGATGCCATTGCCATGTTGTAACCAAACATCACTAGTGAAAACAAGTTAATCTTGTTTCAGGCTGATTTTATTTTATTTATTTCTTCATGCTCTCTGCATGTGAATGGATTGCACATGGTTAATGCACATGCAGTTATAATAAAGGTGCAGAGAGCTCATTGTGTATATGTGAGTTTGCTGCTGCAGTGACATCATCTCCTGCAGCTGAGGCTGCACTTGGATTGGTTCCCTGAGCTGATGGCTTGGGTCATTAGTTTAGCAGAATAATCCTCTTACATACTAAGCTGTTCTGGCTTTAACGTTTAGGTCTCATCTCAACACCTATTTCAATAAAACACAATGTAATAACTTGAAATACCCAGTTAATCCATTATGACTAATTAAAAAGTTAAATTAAATCTTTCTGTTGTGAATCAGACTGTAGCTTGGGTGAACACTGAAGGTCATGTGTTTTATCTGGATCATCTTCCAGGAGTCAACATGGCACAAATAGATTCAGGAAGTCGTGCAGCTTTAGAAAAGCTTGGCTCTGGGTAAACTGCCCGGCCGTCACCTCACCCTAGCCAGCTATAACTGTATCGATCTGTAGCATCCTCATCTCAGAAAGGCCTCTGTGAGTACTCTGACTTGAAATCCCCATATGACCGTGATATGCTTATTCATATATGAGGGGAACCTGAAGATAAGGTCAATTTTGTTTTGATGTATTGTACAACATACATGCGATTTCCTTTTTGTGATGATACACATCATGAATCAGATATTCTTGCAGGAAGAGGTTTTAAAAAAGAAAAACATAAAATTACTTCCATGCTGTGAATTGTCTCTTAAATTTAAAGGGTTATAACGCACCTTGTTCTCAGCCTTTTGTGAAGATGAATAATATGTGTTGGAATGGTTTTATTTAGGATTATCTTGATTTGTTATGGTAAAATTACCCCTGTGTGTCCATTAAATGAACATGAAGTGATATAATGGGGGCTGGGGTTTGTGGAAATAAATTGTGCTACATGGTGCAGAAAGTGTTTAATAATGGATAGTGATGGTGTAATAATGAATTAGGAATGTGGGCGAGGGGGGTGTCAGTCTTAATGCAAATGGAAAAGCTGCAAAGTCACTCTAAAGTTGCTCTAAAGATCCAGCTTAGGCTGCTCCTGCTGGACGGGTCTAGTTTCAGCACAGAGTAAAATGAAATCTTCTCTCTTTTTAAGTGTTGCCAAATTCCTGATGAATGCATAGCATTCTTGCTTTGAATTTGTAATAAATTCCATTGCAGAGGAAATAAAAAAATGCTAAAAGTGGCATTAAAACTGGGTACATTTTCTGTTCTGAAATGGCTTTCTGGGTGTAAATTATTGTGAAGACTTGAAGTTCATCTCATGTCAACCACATGTGCCTTAGGGATGTGGCCTATGCAGCACACCGATTATGTTCTGGACAGTAACATTTAAAACACTTAATCTTGCTATCATTCAAAGCTTTTGAAAACCTGTGGCAACATAAGAATGACAGCACTGACATACCCTGTTAAGACAGAGTATAAATGAGTGATTGCTAGGAGAGAATTTTGTGTGACTTATGTGACATTGATGAGGACCCAGCATTGGATATATAAGAGATGATTGACCACAAATTATTCTTCTTAATAATCTCTGGAGTCTGCATAAATATTGCAATGTGTAAAATGTGCAGTTCCATCTAATGTAATGGTAACCACAACACTTTTTGTACTGTAAGAACAAAATTAGTTATTTTCAAATAGCGCTGGTTGAACTCCGTGTAGAGCCCTCAGCACCACTGCAGATGAACTAATTCCACACTCAGGAGTCTCTGACATATCAGTCGTTGGACTGTAGGATTCTTCCCCTCTGGTCTGTAATTAAATTAAATGTTGATCTTTCACAAATCAGCATACATATCAGGTCTGCTGACTAAATAATTGTTATAAACTTTCTTGTTTCAGAGTTGTGAGCACAAAATCTGTTTAAAAATAATGAGTAATCTCCCACATGCTGCATTTAACAATCATAAATTTATAGACTACAAAATAAAGAATAAAGTGAATGCTGCTTTAATTAACCAATTGTGTGAATGCATTAAAAAATAATAAAAGTTGATGCATTTAAAAAGCTGAGTTTGGTTACTGAAGTAATGGGTCTTTATTTAGCTGGTGATTTACTTAATGTAATTAAATAAATGACACCACAAAATTACTTAACATATAGCCATTAAGAAATCAATTAAAACATCCAACAAGATACATTTTAAAGCTCTTTTTTGTATGTGATTATTGCGCAGCATTCTGGTAACCTGTGAATACTGCCTGTGTTGTTCAGCCCTCTGTGATGAAAACTAGCATTTTAAGTATGCTGCAGACAACTAATATATTCTCCGTCTCATTCTACACAGGAAGGACAAAAGTTTCATCCCAATGAATGTAAAATGTTGTACTTTATGTGTCTTGCACTTGAATTTAGTGTCTACTGTTTATGTATGTTTGAAAGAGGAAGAATAGAAATGTTTTTTCCAGTGTCAGTTGAAATAATAATATAGTATGTATACAATATAGGCATTAAACAAAAATAGTATGCATACAGTATAAATGTATAGATGACTTAGAATATACAGTATCTAATTATCATATGCATACAAATGTATACATACAAATATAACAGTTTAGTTTAAATATTATACAGACATAATTCATTGGGAGTTATATAGATTACTTACTCTTGGTATAATTAGCTTTGGCAGAATAATATTATTATAATTACTATACTAATATTAATTTTAAAGGAAGCGTATTTAAAATGTCAGATTTCATTTGTTGATTTCCTTTGTAGACTAAATATGCTGAATGTGACATATCTCCCAGATAACTATGATACATGAAATTCAGAGGATGATGAAGACTCTTTACAGGCAAACAATTTTTATCTTTTTCGTAATGTATTCTTTAACAATCAGACTTAAGTCCCCATGCAAACTTTCACAGTCACTGTGGAACTCCGAATCATTAACGCCTAATGTAATCGTCCAACCCATGTGTTAAATAACCCATGCACTGCATTTGCAGTTCAGCTTGATAAATCACAGTGCTGTGTACTATGAATATACATATTTTCCCCTCAAGATTCCCTTGCAGCTTCTGTTGGGTGGTTCATTAATCAAAAACCCGCATCATCAAAATGATCATGCGCCTATTACACTTGCAAATCCTACTGTGCCCTGAGAATTAGAATTCCAACCTTGTACCTTATGTTACTTGCTTTAGTCGTACTAAGACGAGGACAAGGCTTTTGAAAATCGGATCTGAAATGTCAACATTTGTTATGGTGCCTGAATAAAAAAGACACACCATTTTGCCATCTTATAAGCCTCAAAGAATTTTTATACAATTATTGCTAAGGATTTATTGTTCATTAATGGTTACGTAAACATAATTAATGAGTGGTAAGCAGGGTAGGCAGAGTATGCGTTGTACACAGTATGCGTTGTACACAGTATGCGTTGCTTAATGACAGGAAAGACATTCCGAGCAATTTTGTTTGGCAATTTCTTCATTGTGCAAACATCATGGACTGAACTTTGATGGTATAGCCTACTACACATAAGCTGGTATGGCTCAAATAATGATAAAAAGTACAGTTACCTGTAGTAAATACATAAAACAGTAACATAGGTATTATCTTAAGTATTATGTACTTTGCAGAATATTGTACATAATTGTACGTGGTATAGGTCTACTTTTATACAACGGGCAGTGTGGTATGATTGTTTACATTAGCATTACTGCAAATTTGCAAGTAATATGTGGCGCTACAATGTAATGGCTCTACGGTATCATTAGGCATAAGGAATTTTTCAGCTCCATTATAATCTAATTGGACCACTGTTGTATATGCGGTCTGCTGTTGACTGAAATGTCGTTATGTGCCGCATGAATGTATTAAATGTATGTAAGATTAGTAGAAACATAATCCTTTGTGTGATGTATATTGCATTGTGGATATCCATTTTGGAGAGATTATTTGAGAAGTTTTGTTAATTGTATACCAACTGTTGATTTGGTTGTGATAGTTATAGATGTTAGTTGAAATTAATTAATTTGTCAGAAATCAAAATGTTTTCTTTTACATTTGTGTTGTTTAAATCCTCTGCCGGAATCCTTTTATTTATAGATATTGGCTTGGAAAATCTTGTAAACAACTATAAATATTTTCTTCATAAAGTGTTACTCAAAAGAATCTTCTTAAATGTTTCTGCAAACATGAACTATAAAATATGTTGTCCCTGCGATTTAGATAAGTGTGTGCGTGGGTGGATGGATGGATGGATGGATTACATCTGATATTGTACTTTTATTGTATTTTTATGTAATACTATGATTATATTTTTACAGTGTACATGCAGTTACGTGCAGTATCAAAGACAAGCATGTAGTTACATAAAAATAGGAATTTATGACTTTCACTATTGTTTGACTTACTTTATGCAATAGATGGAAATAGAAGTAAAGTAAAGTATGACTCCCATGAGCTCGTTCGTTAATTAAAAATTACCTCCAGATACAGGAATGAATAGATTGTTAATTAGTTATGACATGAAATATGCCCCACAGTCTATGCATATGGTGCTCAAAGCATACCTGCTTTACCTTGCACTTTCCTGTCCTGGTTCATTTTTAAAAAGTTGTTATTGTAATTATTATTTAACAGTCTCTGCAATCTCTTTTTAAAGTGTCTGGACACTTTTAAAGTGTAAAGGACAGATCTGAAAGTAGAAATGAGGGAAGCTGATAGTTATTTGGTCAGAAAGCTCGACGGCATGGCCTTGTGCAGATAAATCATAAATAACCTTATTTTACTTGCAGTCGATCCCAGACTTTATGCTCTGCCCTAGGGTGCCCTCTCAAGTTGACTACTGAATGAACTCTTTCAAACTGAACTCTACGCAGGGCTGGGTTTCTCTGCGCTGTATATGGTGACATGCTGTCCACTTGCTATCCCAATCAAAGGAAACATTTTACAGTCATGATTCTTTGCTTGATGGAGCACAAAACCACAACCTCCAGTAAACAGAAATGTGCGCTCGGAGTTCATTAATTCCCTCAGAGCCCAAAAAAAATATTTGTAGGGGAAATATATGCCTTACAGCTGCATAAGTGGGTTCCCAGACCTTGAACACTAAAAATAGCATTAAAATATGTGTGATTAATGTATGTATAAATATTGAAACATTAAGCATTCATACATCGAGCCTTACTTATGTTAATCTGAAATTCACAATATTTAGTTGTTGCTGTTGAGAGACAGTTTTTTCATACAGTACAGTTAGATGACTATAGTGCATCATGCCATATGTACCACACTGCAGGGAAATTAAGAGAAACCGTTAGTGATATTGGGTTAAAAATGATCAGCTTTTGTTCTAGTGATCCCAAAAGTTTATCTCCTCTACTTTAGAAAAAAAACATCCTCTCCCTTGAACCCCTGCCAACTTTATGGGCACCTTGTTTTCTTTGTCCTGTTTCCATTATACTCGCATGCAGATCCTGGGGACCGTATTCATCCTGGGATGGTGACTGCTTGAGTTCATTCAACAATTCCCTCACTGAATCCTAGTTTTCCAGTATATGGTGTAGTCTTGATTATCCTTAATGGTCACAAATCATACATTCTCCAGTAAAATTAGGTATGCAGTATATTTATTATCAAATATATAGTAGGCCTTTGAAGTATAAGAATTTTCTGTAGGTGTTTTTATGCTGGTCACAAATCAGATTAATTTCAAATCCATTCTTTTGTCATTAGCCTTATATCAACTTCAAGTTATAATTATATATAACAGCTATACCATTTAATACCAGTCAGTACACTATGAAATAAAATGATTTATAAGAGTCTTTTATACAACTGAAAATTGGATGAGGACGTATGATGCATGACTGTGATTGGAATGATAAAAATGGATTCATTTGACTGGAATTGTGAGCCTGTAATTGTACGATTGCAGGTTAATTCCACCCACTAAAATACATGATTTTCAAACTCCAGTCAATCCCACCAGTACCCCTATTGTGAACCCCTGATGCTTGAAAGTTATTTCAGTCCCATATATTAAGGAACATATATACCTGTAAAGGGAACAAATACATAATACATTTTAAATGCAAGAAAACGTACAAGTCATTTGTTTGGATTATGCTAAGTATCAGTGCATTTTAGAACATGACCTGAACAATAATGCCTGAAGTCTTGCAGAGACAATTTTAGTCAGAAAAGACTATTTCTGCGCTCCAATGACTATAGAAAAAAACAGCAAAAAGTAAAGCACTTCACTGTTGACTTCTCCCCCGTCCTCTTCATAGCCTTTGGGTCCCTGTTTGATGCAAGTGCTCTGTTCTTGTTCAGTTGTTCAGCTGATAAAACAGACAGCATGCTGATGATGCAGGGCTCTGGCACAGAGCCAAACAAATCCAAGCTAAAAGGAACATATTAAGTCTGAAAACACTCAAAACTAACATAAAGCGGCAGAGAATATCTTGTATATCAAAGTCCCACAGAAAGTAAATTGCTATAGTATCATTTAAAACATCCATTGTATAATCTGTGGTGTAGGTTTAAAACAGTCACCACACTATAAAGAGCTTGGGGAAGATTTAATGGGTGTGCAGAATTAGAACACTGAATACACTGAAATATCTTAGACTTAAACAGATCTTGTTTATTATTTATGGTTTTGTGAATGTCTTATTTTTTAATTATTCTTAATGAGGTAAAAGAATGACAGATTAATGTAAACATAAGAAGCACTTAATAATACCAAGGATCTAATATCTTATAGCCTCCCTTTGCCGTCAACACAACTTCAGTTCTTCTGGGAAGGTGGACATTGGGGAATAAAAACATCCTTTGCTTTTCAGTCATAAGTCCCTCTTATTACTTTTTCCATTGCGCAGGGATCCACATTTTTTGCTTGTTAAAACCAGATTATATGTCTGCCTCTAAAGGCCGTAGATACCGATGGATTTCAAACTGTATGCCTGTCATAAATTTTATCTTTTTAAAGCTTATGACACTTTTGTTGAGATTGGATGGCAACTGTCCTATTACATTTATACATTTAGCAGATGCTTTTATTCAGCTTGATGTACAATTGAGAAAGCAGCATCAGCCTGGCCCTGGCGCATTTGAGACTAAAGGCCTTATTAAAGGGCTCAACAGTGAAATCACTCTGCCAGCCACAGAATTTGAAATAGTGGACTTTCGATCACAAGCAGAGGGACCCAACACAAGTGTCCCCCTGTCTCTGTTGATGACCTTTAGCTTGTGACTTGCGTTCTTTGTTATCCATGTAATTTGTTCACGTATGGCACATGTTGTCATATTTCAGATAGCAAACCCTTGGCAGATTAAATAATTTTGCACATTTTTCCAGTGATGGACCTGTAGGTTAGGCACTAACAATATGGTAACTTTGGAACTGTGTTACTTTATGTTTTTTGAAAACTCACATTCCCATGGTCTGATAATTATGTTAAAGAACACCCACGTTTCTGTAAACCACTGAAAACTGATAAGGGGCTCTGGGAGACTAAGGGAGCTATTATAGATATTTATAGACAGTAAAATTTTCTCTTCTTTCTTTTCTCCTTCTTTCCCAACACATAAAGTCTACCATACGTACTTTTCATAAGAGGGCAAGACTAATGCTGGAAAGCAAACTAATAACATCAGGGTAGCAATGGCAAACAATTATGAATTAGGAAACTTTAACAGAAATCATACTTTGAAAATAAAAAATGAAACTCACAGGGAAAAGAATGGTGAGCCTTTGGCCAAGACCTTGTGGACTGTATTTTTCTAACAAAGCTGAGTAAGGGGTCTCAACACTGGTGTGGGGTTGTAAGACACTCCCGCTGTTGTTGCGCAGTCCTGCCACCCAGAAACACATGTTTTGGAGCAGATCAACAGAGAAGAGAGCATTTTTCTCCAGAAACCTCCTGGGTCATTGGGCCCTCAGAACCACTTCACAATGGCACATCTGTTAGTCAAACACCAGAGACCAGAGATGTTAGAAAAAAAGGTATTTATATCAGTCATAATCTTGCTCTGAAGCTAATCTATTAATTTTATTAACGAGGCTGGTATGGTAACACTTAACTTGAAGGAGCACAAATAATATGGCATTATGCTGTTACTTATGTATAAATTAACGATAAGTCTTAGTTACAAACTGATCTTATGTTATTTACTCATTAAGGAATCGTGATGCATGCATCTCAAGCAGTTACTATATTTCTGTTAATTCTGAAAACCTTTGTGAGATACTGAAGGAACTACTGACCGAACAAGTCATGAATAACACAAGTTCGGAACTTGTGTTTGTTCATCATTAATGAACCATGATGCATCTCTTATGTCAAGTAGCAACAGTATTTGTTTATGATTTGTACTTCAGTAGTAAGTGAGTTATTAAGTATGTGTGCCCCGTTAAGTAAAGTGTTACCCCGGGTATCGTATAAGAGAATTAGTGGTGGCCACAGTCAAGTCCTGAAGCCAAAAGATACCAAAATACATTCACATCTCCGCAAAACAGCAGCCCATTGCAATCTGACAGACTGCAGGAAACAGCTGACTTTAAATTAATGCAAACAGAATTCAGTTTCATGGGGTGAACTCATAATGACAATAAAAGGGTTGAGTGTTGAAAGCCCTTTTATATACTCAGGGAACTCAATAAAGCATGAAAGGGAAAAGGGTGCGTTACGTTTCATGTTGATGAGACAAGGTAGTTAGGGGTTGTCTCGGGAGACTTCCAGGGCAATAAGGCAACTAGGCACTTGAAGCTGTCATCCCACATTTGAAAACATCCCTTGGGATGTTTTGCTTTCTATTTGTATTGTGCTCCTGCTCTGTATGCAGATTTATGAGCGGAATGTCATTTTCTTCTTCTGGGATGTACTGATGAAAGGTAGTACCTTGTTAATTTGTCGGAAGTCCCAAATGGGGTGGTGAGAAGATAGTCTTATTTAATTTTAAACAATGTAGTCTTCAGCCACAATAAAATATAGCTTAAAATATACCTAATATGTAATGTAAAAGGAAACAAAAATTACGGCTGTCCTGTTCTGCTCATTGATCAGTAAATTAGATTAAATTTGATTAAACTTTATTGTCATTTTGCGAAGTACTCAGACATCAAAATGCAGTTTGGCATGCAAAATAGTGCAGAAGTGCAAGAAAGAACTGTGCAATATATGCACATGTGATAAAAACATTTTGCATCTGTACAGGGGTATACATGTCTGGGGAGCAAACTGTCTGCTATGCAGGTTCATGCTCCCCTAGTTGCATGGATTTTGGATTACCTGACTGATAGGCCACAGTACGTACAACTTCAGGGATGTAAGCTGTGTAGCACTGGAGCACCTCAGGAAGCTGTTCTGTCACCGTTCCTCTTCACCCTGTACACATCTGACTTCCAGTACAACTCAGAGAGCTGCCATCTGCAGAAATTCTCAGATGACTCAGCAATAGTCAGATGTATTAAGGGTGGGGACGACTTGGAATACAGGATGGCTGTGGACAGTTTAGTGGATTGGTGTGAACTGAATCAGCTGAAGCTCAACATCCAAAAGACCAAAGAACTGGTGGTGGACTTGCGAAGATCACAATCTCCTGTCACTCCCCTGTCCATTAGAGGGGTGGATGTGGAGATTGTTCAGGATTACAAATACCTGGGTGTACACATTAGCAATAAGATGGACTGGTCTAAGAAATCTCTGGTCACATACAAGAGGGGTCAGAGTAGGGTGTACTTCCTACGTAGACTCAGATCTTTTAGAGTCTGCAACAGCATGTTGTGGATGTTCTATGAGTCTCTACTGGCCAGTGCCATCTTCTATGCTGTAGTGTGCTGGGGTGGTAGCATGAAAGTGGGAGACATGAAGAGACTTAACAAACTGATCATGAAAGCTGGATCAGTGGTGGGTGAGGAACTGGACAACGTGGAAACTGTGGCTGGAAGGAGAACATTGTCCAGACTTCAGTCCATCATGGACAATGTAGATGACCCACTCCACAGTATATCCGCAGATTCACCAGCTAAAAGTCCTCGACTGAGCGCCAGAGGAAATCTTTCTTTCCCACCGCCATCAGACTCTACAACTCCTCCCTCAGTCACACACCCACACAATAATCCGTGCGATAGCCTGCTGCTTCTGCTCTATATTTATTGTATTTATTCAGTCTAGTATGTGCAATACTGTGCAATGTTCTTACCAGGTGCTGAAACATTATTATGTGCAATATAATACGTTGTTCTCTAAATGGGAGCTAAATCTCTTAATCACTCGCAATATATCATGGGAAATTGTCTTCATGTGCAATATTACTACTGGTCAGTATTATTTTTCTATTCATATCGTGGTTTTATATTGTTCTTGTCTCTGTGTTGTGTGTTATGATAATCATCGCATAAGCAATTTCCTCCAGGATCTATAAAGTTTTCTGCTTCTGATTTATACATCATGTGATACAGGGGTATGTATGGTGTGGTATGTGTGTGTGTGTGTGTATATATATATATATATACATACATACATACATACACACACACACACACACACACACACACACACCCATATATATATATATGCATAATATGTATAAATAATCATGAAGTGGGGGGGGGCTTTAGCTGTGATTCTTCATGGCCTTGGAAGAACAGAATAAATGGGCTGCGTACCATCTGCCGAGAGTCTTCCTTATTACTAAGGGTGTGTTTAAATTGTTTAAGTTACTTAAGTTCAGCCTATGCTACAGGAAAAATACTAATATCAGTAAAAAAAAAATTAAAAAATACTCTAATTAAATAAGATTTTATCCTTATGAAAATGTATACAAAGTGCTTGTACTCTTACAATAAGGTAAAAGTAGAAGAAAATCATATGAATGGAAAAAGGATTCTGATAGCTGGATTAGTAGGTAAAGCCCTTAATTTCCTCTTTCTAATTCCTATTCCACACCTTTGCCTGGATATACTTATACTCTGGCAGGGTCATGATTACTTTAAGTAACTGGCTGGTAATCGCTGCTCGGTCACTGAATCCATTTGAATTTATGAATAAAAATATAAATGCAACTGGGTCACATGAATAACTCCTGTAAAAAGCTGTAGTTCGTTCTAAAGAGGGGCCAAGGCTCACTGTCAGGAACATTATCAGCCATCGATAATATGCACAATGGAGTCTGACACCTCATTTTAATGGCAAGATCACGACTGGAAAGAATGTACCTAAGAGAACCTTTGTTAAAAAGGATGGAAAAACTATATTCATTGAATAAAGATCCCTAAAATTTGTATCCTTGTTGATCTGATTTGGGTTGGCTGCTGTAATATTTAAGATCATCAGGTGACTTGTAATTTGCTTTAACATGTGACTTGTAGTTTGCTTTTAAAATGCTTTACAGTTTCCTGTTTTGTTCTTCAGATCCATTATGAGACCAACTCTATAGCTTCCTACTACAACCTAAAGTACACATTTACAATGATGAATTTTAAAACAAAAACTTGTACAAAAAACAAAAATGATCTTGCTTAAATCATGGTTAAGCACACAATGAACAAGCATAAACAAATACAATGTAGAGCTGAGATGAAAGTACAGATCCAGTGACACTGCTAATGCAGTGAATTAAAGACTGTTGCTTACCTACTTTGTCAAAACACCTCCGCATCTTCTGCTGGCCAGTGCAGAACTATGTGGAGAGTAGAAACATGCATACCAGCTCCAATCAGAAAAACCCTAGTTATCACCATATTTGATACGGCATGTCATTTTATTATCGCAAGCTATAGTAATTTGGCCTGTCAAAGTGGTAGTATGCAGTCACGTCATCCCTTTCAAAACACTTCTATGCCATCTGGGTAAAATGTAAATGCTCACTTTCACACAAACTAGTGCATCAGTAAATGGAAAAACATTTAGCAAAAAGTGAAATGCAAAAGATGATTACTCAGTTGTAAATTTCTGACTGCGTTATGGTTTATTAATGACTGATCTGAAAAGCTTTCCTGCCGAATCAACAGCGTGTGGTTCATCTCGTCTGTGACATCAATGAATAGTAGGTGACAGGTGGATGAAAAGTACAGGTTATATCCTATAAAATGGTAAACAGATGAGTAGACAGGGAGGAAGATATTGGTAATTCAGATGAAAGGGATTATACAGACCAAAACAAACAAATACATACTCTTCTGGATGTCTAGTCAAATGGGATTCTGAATCACTATTATTATGTCAAGCATCCAAACTGTCAAGTCTTTGATGTTGACGCCATAGGGTGTTCTTTAGTCATGGAACCTGAATATGTGGAGGGTCTTGCAGGTGGTTGGCAATCTGACCATGCAGCTGACCAAACTTCCTAGGGCCATAACAACCAACAGCAGAAGTGTTTACCAAGCCAATCCCCAGTGTTACTAAGGTCTATCCACAATTTTGTAATTTTGAAAGTTTTGCAATAACATACTCTCTCTCTGATGGGGCCAAGCACACTACCATGGAAAGAAATTCAGAAACACATAGGAACATATAAACATATATCATATACCATAAACTGAAGTGAGCTCCAAAGTTTCGGAGCTAAATCACTGAAGGCCCTGCCACCCATAGAAGACAAGGAAAGGTAAGAGCCCATTAGGAAACCAGTACCTGTAGACCTGAGGGAATGATAAGGTGTATAATGGAGGAGGAGCTTTGCAATATACTGGGGAGCAAGTTAATGTATGGAAAGCGGCAGTAGACATTTGAGTTTATAGAAGGGGAGTGATATAGGAAGATGTTTTATTGATAGTGAAAACTAGCTGCAGAATTTTGCAGGTATAATTTAGAGTTCACAATATCAGGAAGATCAGCAAACAGATTCAGAGTAATCGAGACTGGAGGAGATTAAGGCATTCATTAGAGCTTCAGCATCTCTGCAGCTTAGCATGGCAATATTACTATATAAGATGAAAGAAGGTAGGCTTGGTGAGTGGCCTAATGTGAACATCAAGTGTAACATTCGAATCATATAAAAACACAAAGGTTGTGGGCAGATTTAGAAGGATTAACCAGAATAGCATCAATGTTAAAAGACATATCACAGTAAGTGGCAAACAGAGCATTGTGGTGGATAATTAGCACATCAGTTTTGTCAGCAATAAGTTTCATGACAGAGGCAGTGTGTTATTTGTATTTAGTAATTCCTTTAAACTGTTGTCTATTATAAACCAGTAATGCAAATGGATGAAAGAAGCCTACAAGTGATTTGTGAGAAATGATATCAAAAGCCAAGCTTTTTTTCCAAAAGCAGAAGAATATACAGAAACCCAGTGTCAGCTGCCAGTAAAAGGTCACTAAGAACTCTAAGGAATGGTAATGGACAAAATCATGCCTCATGAACCATTTGCTGTATTTCTTTGAACTCACTAGATGGTGCTCTTGGTTTGCTCCAGGGATACCCATTTTTGTACCCATTTTTGACCAGAGATCACTATGTAAGTCCGCCCCTGGTGGAAGGAAACCGTGGTATCTGCTTTTCACAGAGTGAACATGAGAACTCCACACAAACAAAGTGGCGGTGTGTGGCGATACCACAACCTACCATGCTAAGCTGGCACAATGTGCAATGTTAATATTGATATGGCATGTAATACGCATGCCTTTGTCACATGCCAAGGATCACGAGTGTCTGCTGGGTTCAAAAATATGAACATGCAATCTTCTGCAGGTAGTAAAAAAAAAAAAAAAAAACGTTATTGTGTTTACTTCCTGCGGCAGACAGACAGACAGACGGACAGACAGACACACACACACACAGGTTTGTATATCTTTGTGGGGACTCTTCATTCATTTCTATGGGGAAAACTCTAATCACAACATGACAACCTTAACCCCAACCCCAAAATATGAGACATTTTTATTTTTTTGATTGCATTCACAGATGTTTCTGGGGACTCCCAAAAATGGGCCCCACAACATTAAAATAAACAAGTTTTTATTATGATGTGGGGGACATTTGGTCCCCACCAAGTAATTTACACATAATCCACACAGCTACACACACACATAATTTAAGTTAAAAGTACACAACTGGCCTTTAGTGCATTCTGTGATGTGGCTGCATTCTGCAGTATGCTACAGAATTACGTATTAAATTAGCACTGCCTTGCCTGATCACCACTTAGCAATGACATACTTAATCACGCAGAAGCCTCTGGCCAGCACTAGTGCTCCCAGTCTGCTGAAAAGATAATTTAAATATGGTTGCTTTTTAAATCTAGAGCTGTTTCTTTATTGCATCCCTACAGCTACTATTACTTTTTAGTCTGATCTGATGGATGTGTAAGTTTAATGACAAGCATTACACCTGTTATTAAATAAGCTTTTTTTCTGGAAATTGAAAAAGCATTAAGGTTAAGGTTGAAGAATGGGTACGTATTGATTATGTTGTCTGTAATGAAAAGTATCTTAGTTTCTTTCTCACGGCAGCTTATCTCATATCCTCAGATCATTTCCACTATCATCACATATATCATTATCGAGTGACGGAAAAGGCATTGTGTGAGTACAGTCCAAATTGTGCTGAATTATTCAAATTGGTACTACACCTTATTTCAATGAGTATTTATCTAAGCTGGTTTATAATTATTCAGAACTTCTCTTTGGAAATATTTTGAGCTAACAATTAGTGAGAAGAACATGTTCAGTGTTAATGCAATGTTTAATGTTGCATTTATTTATTGAACAGATGTGGTTCTCCAAAACAATGTAGTGGGTTAGACAAATAGCACATTTCAAAAATACAACCGTCAAGGCTGCAGCTTGACATAACTGCTGCTAGGCTGACCTTCCAATGAATGTCAACTTACTTACTAATGTAAGCGGCACAGGTGCTAGTGGTATAGAACATCATCCCAATATAGCAAGAATCTAATAAGACAACTATTCAAATTAGCACACAAACTGCAACTAATAGCATTCAGGGAATATGAGAGACCGCTTATTAACTATATTAACTGTGATTGAAGTATGGAGCTTGTGTATGGAAAATTCCTGCTGAAGCAGACGGTGGCATGGAGATTGTGTCCATGGTAGCATTAAAATGTCTCATAGAATATATTACTACATATTTGTTTTTTATTACCTGGAGTTTTACATATATATTTTAAATATTTTTAATTAATGTTCTATAGCAGAATAAAGAGGCATGTGTGAAATATGTCAAATATGTCTTTAGTTGAAACATACCGATTATCTGTAGTTTCACCTGTTAATGTACTCAGACACAGTTTGCAATCTGCAGTTGAAGGGTTCAGTCTAACCATCAGCATCCATGCTGAGAATGAATCATATTAGGAGGATAATGAACCATATAATGACCTTCATGTTGATTTATTAGATGAACAGTAGGAGCCAATTTAAAATATGACGCGATAAGTCACCTAGTTACCTTATACTGCCCTCAGTGATACCAGGGACCAGCGGGTTGCTGTTGGTAGTTAATTACGGCATTATTAGTAGGCAAAATCAAGAAAAATAGCTTTTTATATTTTTCACCCGTAAGTTTTCTTTAACATACATTTTAGCAAGGAAACTGACAACAATAAATCAAAAAATTCAGATTCAGTTGAGGAGGAAAGAAACAGTTTATGTTAATAAAAGGAAAACAATGAAACCGACAAACATACTGTATGAAGTAGCTAACAGCCCAACGCCGGATATACATTGTGTGATGCTCAAAGTTATGTCTTGGTGAATAATCAACTAAATATTCATGCAAAAATGCCATATGATGGACTGCACAGTTCCCATTTTAATAGAATAGACTCTACACTATAATCATGTACTACATAAACAATATGAAAGAAGGATTGATGGATGGATGGATGGATTGATGGATGGATGGGTGTTTTGTCTTTCAATTTGACATGAACTTCACCAACAAGAAATAATGCAGAGTAATGAACTTGAAGGTTAAAAAGAAACACTTTTAATTAGTAAATTAATTCATTTCTTATCGAAATTTGTATGGCTTCAACGAGTTTTTCCTCAGACAAAAATTTAGGATATTAGAATATTCAGACTAGAATATAAATATTTGCAGCAATGAAAGTTCCATGTAGTATGTATTACATAGCCATATTTTACCTTGCAGGTTTTGCATTGCCTTCATCGCATAATCAGCTCAAATTAGAGCATTTGTAAGTAAATTAATAAATTATCTCCTTAAAATCAATGTAACCCCAAAGGTCACATCATTAAATAGAAATGTAATTCATGAGTCATACAATAATGTGTCATCAACCACCAAATTAAACATTTGTAGTTTAATTATGAGACCACGGCAAAATTTTCAGTTTCACTCATTTCTCAATTTATGGGTATATGTCTGTGTAAAATATACATTTTTTGCAAACTCCAGCCAGGCTCTTCCCTGCTTCTCATTGATGAAGGGCTTCTTCCTTGCTTTATGGGTCTTCAGTCCTGTTTCTAGGAGCATGTTATTCATTGTCCTAGCAGTGCACTTCACACCTGCCCTTAATGTTTCTTGTTCTTTTTGAAGGTCACTTGAGGTCATCCTCTGATTTATGAGGCACTGCCGGATAAGTTGATGGTCATCTCTGGCTTTAGAAAGTTGCTTCTGCCCTTTACCTGGCTGGTTTTTGGTTATTTCCAGTGTCTCCTGCTTCACTTTGTTGTCGTTGTTTGAGCCTGGAAGCAGCCTGCCGTGCAATGTAGCCTTCTGTCAGCAGAATCTGGGTTAAACCAGGATTTAAAAATGCAGATAAAAAAATAGAGTGCTCTCTTAATTTTTTCCAGAGCTGTATGTTTATAAATGGTGGGGTGGGAAAGGCTTTTGCAGGGTAAGCAAATTACTTATAAGCAGTCATTTGTTATTTGGCAACTAACTGGTTAAAGATTAATTGCCATGAACCTCTATTCACAGCAAGAATGCTGTGAAAGGCATTAAACCAAGACTTTTACTGTTTTCTCTGTGTTTTACATGAATCTCTTTACTGTTCTTGTGGAAGTAAACTCTGATGTTTAAAGATATTATATTACTTTGTCTGGTATGTTACACAGCCTGAATACAACCAGGTCATGAAAAAGTTTAGCTTGAATTGGTTTGGACTTCAAATACACAATCTGGATTTTTTCCAGAGCGCGCACAGTAGCCTGTTTCTAATGTGAACCTCTGTTAATATTAACAGGTCTATATCAGTCGATTAGGGCAAAAGTTTAAATAAATAATCAAGCAAGGTATTATCTCTTGTGGCTTATTACTGTTACCTTATAAATGCTACTTGATCAACTGGTCTATAAAAGCAGTAACATACTCAAAGTTGTGCGGTAGTACTCCAATATATCACGGTAGTGATTGTCTTTAGTACTTTGCCTGCAGCTTTGGTCCTAGAACCAAATCATAGCCATGGTATATTGGAGTACTATCGCATGACTTTGAGTATGTTATTGCTAAATATTGTAATGGAAATGTACTGAACATGATGGATTTTCAGTATCAGTGCAATCAGTTAAAAACGTATTGATATGTTTTGCATCCTTAGGTGCAGTTTTAGATGAAGAATTTCCCTTTGCCAGGTTTATTTTACTCTTACTCTGAATTTTACGTCCCATAATACATTACTGATGCATAGATGAGGGAAAGGAAGACAGACAAAGAGAGGATGTGTATTTGTTGCATCTACTTATCTCTTGATTAAATAGCTTTGTATGATTTAATGTTAACCCAGAAGACATTCCAGCATATAATAACTCCGCTATCTATTTTCACAGTTCTTTTGACATGAACAATAATCTGTAAACAAATGCATCCACTTCAGATAAACATTTGGACAACCAAGCTCCCTTCACATTTATTGTGTTTAACATTGATGTGGGTATTGAACTGTGTTGTAATTAGACAGAAATATCAATTCCTGCTGTAAGCAGAAAATCCATTAAGAGTACCTAAAGTGACGCAGACACTAATGCCGTTTTTGTATTCTTGGAGACATCATTTTAGAGAAACCAGCTACTATTTGGAGATATTTATCACTTAAAAGTACATTTTTCATCTGCATGAGGTAAACATATGTCGTTCCTTATGCATTTCAGGCCTTACTGATCCTCTTCTCTGCAATCAAATCTCTCTGCATGTTGCTATAGAAACAGCAGGCTGCATGTCACCATTGACTCTTTGTTCTCTGCTCAGAACTGACTGCTGTATAACTGTGATTGTAGTTTTTTTTTTTTTTTTATTAATATGACAACAAAATTTAGACAGTAAAACATAAGAGGAATGTAGAGAAAATAGTTTTTAATATAAAATAATACAAACCTCCACATATACGCATACCTGAACAACCATAATTAATCATCCATCCTTTCCTGTAACTGCCTGCCCTTTTTAGGGTCATGGGGGTCCAGAGCCTGTCCCACAGGCTATGGGTACAATGCAGGGAACAACCCAGGGACGTGTGTAAACCCATTGCAGGGGCAAATTTGGAATCTCCAATTAACCTCAGCATGTTTCTGGACTGTGGGGGGAAACCGGAGTACCCAGAGGAAACCACACAACCACACAGGGAGAACAAGCAAACTCCACACACATGGAACCCTGGGAGAGACTTAATCCCTGGCCCCACATGTGTGAGACAGCAGTGGTAACCACTGCAGCACCGTGCCACCCCAATATTTTGTTTATTAGTGTAATTAAACCATCATTATATCATATTTAAACTAAAATGGAATTGCCCACTGCTCAAAATAATTATTTGCATAATGGTTGGATGTCTGTACTTTCAATTTGTATCACCTGTGGCCACGTTTTCATTAAATACCAGAAAGTCACTGCGTTTTAGCAATTTTTTTTACACATTTTGTATGATTATTAAACTGTATAGATTGAGATGCTTTCTTTTTTCAGTAATTTTTAGCACTTGAGTCAATGATGTGACAAACTTTTTTGTGTTTGTGTATGGTTTAAGTTATATTTAAAAGTAGCAAAATCTGAAAATAAAATTGCATACATACATACAAATTACTTGTATGCATGCTTTTCTGAGGAACTAGTCTAAGATTTCTGGTTTTAATCAATTTTGAAAGTCATGACAGCCCATATGTCAATATGGTGTAACCATAAAAACCAGATTGTACCAAATAAAGTTGCTTTAAAAAGGTGAAATTCTGAAATAATCTTACATTACAGCTATATAAAAAGAAATAAAAGTTTTAAAAAAACATGATTGTTCTGAATATTATAATTAATTTGGCGAAACATGTTAGCGAGGCCAACTTCCTTTAGGGTCAAGGTCATGCAACCAGCATTCAAGGAACCATTTTGTTCATATTGTGCAAGAAATACGTGTGATTTCTTGCACACGAGCCTTGGCTGTGAATGAGATCATGGATTCAAGTGGCAGAAATTAATTTCCTCCACAGAGTGTCTGGGCTCAGCCTTAGAGAGGGTGAGGAGCTTGGACATTGAGGAGGAGCTCAAAGTAGAGCTGCTGTTCCTCCGCTGAGGTGGTTCTGGCATCTGTCTAGGAGGCCTCCTGGATGGCTCCCTGGGGAGGTGTTTCGGGTATGTCCAACCAGGAGGAGACCCTGTGGCAGACCCAGGACACTCTGGAGAGATTATATCTTTTGTATGGCCTGGGAAGTCCTTGGTGTCTCCTCTGAGGAGCTGGCTGGGGAGAGGAAGGTCTGGGTATTCAGACTGCTGCCCCCACAACCTGGCCCCAGGTAGGTGGCAGAAAATGGTTGGATGGATGGTTGGTTGAAATCACAACTGAAGACATGAATTCACATTTCTTGTTGTCATATGTTTTTTCCCGATCAAAGTAAAATAAAACACCAAGTTCTGTTGACCTTCTAGACCTTGTCGTACTTGATTGTCATTGTTAATTTCTTCATCAAACAATGGCCTCTGTAAAGGCAACATGGTAAAGTGGTGTAACTGGTTTGTGTCAACTGGTGTAATCAGTATTTTTCATAAAGATACGGGAAAGTTAATGCTGAATATAATGTAATCCACTATTGCGATGCTATAACCTGTTTTTAACAATTTGTATGTAATTTGTAACTGTAGGAAGAAGAAAGAGTTAAAGTGCGCAGTACTGTAGTGGCATGCCAACAATACCTCGTACCGCACTGCTGCTGGTGCGAGGCTTAAACAGGGAGCTTTACTGATTATAAAGTATAGGTTCCAGCTGCAGTTGCCGCCTCTGCAAGGTGGGCATGACGCAGGCATTAATAAATGAAAACTTTATTAAATAGAAAATTGTTGCTATTGGAAAGAGTGAGGAAGAATTTAAATCCATGTTTTAAGAATATTTTTAGAACAGTGGCAAAAAATACCATTTTTACATCTTCCTACTAAATGAAGTATGACATTTTCATTTTTGCTTATCACAGAAATGATTTTTTTTATTTTATTTTATTTTAAAGCAGTCAAAAAGAAATTGTATGGTTTGGCAATATCTTATCAAACTAAAAACAGTTCCATCTCACCCTTAAAGCGGTGTTTAATTACATAGTCTATCCCCAGGAACCACTTATTCTCGAAGTCTGCAAAATTAAAGTTTGATCATTTTTTTCCATGTTTAAAAGTATTCATTAAGTCTTTGTCCTAAAATGGTGTTATCTAATATATGATGTTATATAAAACTTTTCACATAGTCATAAAAATGTATATATTTCAATCAAACTTTAAATAATAAAATGGGATTATACAGAGCTGGATAGTTGCCTATAATAGAGCTCATGGACAGCAACAGCAAATAATTTATTAAATGAAGAAATATTCCTCATTGAACTTAAGTTAACCCCCCTTACCACATTTGTTTAAAATTTTTCCATATGTTGAACTTCATAGATTAGTAAAAGAATTTGTGTCATGTATCCGAGGCAGGGAGAATATATTAAATAGCTTAATAACAGTGTAAAGCACATTGGCTGCAGTGTTAAGCTGTTCTGAGGTTTATTCCACCCCTCTGGGTCCATAGCAGAAAGGCCAATGAGGTCGTTTAATTTGCGTGATGTTAATTTCCTGACGGAATTCATTCAGATCTGCATTACAGTACAAACTTAAGTGGCTGGTGTATGAGCCATTGTTAGGGGAGCTTATGGATTTTATGGGTTTCCTTGCAGCCTTTCCTCTTCATGAGACCTGATTGTTGAATATGATTGTTCACCTGTACTGACCAATGAAACATCTGCAAGGGATCTCTAACTTTGTAAATGCTAGAATTCCTAGTCACCCATAAGTATTAATTTGTTTGCTTACATGTTTGTTTGTGTGAATTTCTCAAGTATAATTGAGTCAAATATCACATTTACTGGCATTCATGTTTTTTTCCTTCCGACGTAGGCTATCCATTATGCATACAATTGCTCATACTATTTATTATGCATTTATATTATGCTGTGATCTGTTGTGAGACTGCTGACACATTACTTCTTAATTATGAAAGATGACAATATGTTGAAAATGCTTTCTGTCAATGGAGCTTGCACAGGAAAATGTGGGAGTCACACAGCATGATTAAAAAAAAATACATTTTTCGATATGGCTATCTATGCATTTACCATGTCACTTTGTGGATTTGTAGCATTACCCTGGATTTTTTTTCCTGATCACATGACTATCAAGTTATCACACGAGGTTTACATATGTTTGAAATTACTGAAATGTTGGTCACAGGCATACAGTCACTGGCACAAGCATTGACTAATTATCATGCATATGTGCAAAACAATTACTAATTTTGTGTGCCGTGAAAACTTTACAAACAGTCAGAGTTGAGATACATTTTTACCAACAAAATACTAAAACCATTTCACAGGTGTAACAGGATTACAACTTTTACAATTACATAGAGCAGAAAGCAATGGTCTGTAAATCTGCATTATATACTATAAGTTTAAGTGTCTTTCCAGTGAATCTAATACTGAATTAGATCTGACAAATCACCCAATGAAGAACTAACACTATTTTTACAAGGACAGCGAATTATTGGCGATTGGAAACTTTCATATATCAACACAAATGAATACCTTTGGTTGCTTTCAAACAATGCTAATTGCATTATCAAGGTTCACCACGACATTTCAACAACAGATTCCCAAAATAAGAAGGTTTAATTGGAGCATTCACTTAGCAGTGAGAGGCAAATAATGTATTTCAAAACATTGTCCCCACACTGCTTTCCTTTATGCTGCTGTTTCATAATAACATATTGCTGCCATAATAGCTTATTTTTTATTTCTGTCTGCATATATTTGTATTTGTATTTCAGATTTAAAATATAGATATTCCAAGAACTAATATAGTTATTGACTCTTAAATGATGCAAATCTATGACCAATTATATCATTGCCTGGTATGCATTCTTATATTTGTATAGCACAAAACCACTGGTGTTGTCTTCCATGGATAAAGTTTTTTTTTATATATTACATAAAGTATACTGTCATTTGCATCAGTGGTTTAAACTCTTAACCTGTTAAGTAACATGGAAAATGCAAGCTTTGGGGAAATCACATTGTGAATTTCAAATATTCTGACGTCAGAAGTTCACCCCAGTGCTTAAGCCTAATCTCATAGATGCAATTTTCTTGTGAAATTGTGGGTAATTATTTCACTCTCATAAATGCTTGACAGACCCTCCTTCCTATGTTTTCTGTATAGAGGATGAAAGACCAAAAGTTGTGAAAGGAATGAGTACCCAGGGACCCAAGGACAACCACCAATCTGATATTAAATTTTAATGAGCTTCTCATTTGACACCTCCATTTTTCACATGAAAGTGGAACAGGGAGTGAGGCCTAGAGCTTCATGCAGATCCGCTTTTCATGGGAGCATTGGCCAGCGCTGTAGGGGATCAAGCTATGATGAAACGACATGTCCCTGTATGTGATGGATGAGACGCATAGGAGATATAGTTTATAGAGCAAAATGGTGATACAGTATTTAAGTTATCAGGTGTCTCATTTTGTATGTAGGGATCCCTAAATGTTGGTCGCCAAAGTTTTTAGAAATTTAATAAATGCAACAAATTAAGCATCTGGTAGAACATTCTGCAAGATGTTTTTACTCATGTTAACCATAAGAAAACTTCCTCTAGCTCCTTATTGATCAATGAGGTCTTACTCCTGTTTGGGTTCTATCTAGGATAAAGTGCAAAGTGGTGCCAAGTGCAAAGCAAATGTCAAGCTGGCACGAGCCTGATGCAGTTCTCATTTTCCCATCCAGTGTCCACGCTGTTTAAATGGCAAATGTCCTTGCGCCCATGTGTGTGTTCATTGGTGTCACGAGCATCATTGGTGCTTTGCTATTTTGAGGAAGCACTTTTGACCAACAAAAACCTGGTCTGAAGTCAATGGTGCAATATTTCATTGGCGTTTTAAGGGCACGTTATCAAGATCAAGTAACATGCACCAACATAGACATGTGTACACTGCTTGTTGCACATACAGGGTTGCACAGAAAAAGATCATTCCAAAACTTACTTGCCATTAACATTGTTTAACTGTCAGTGCATATGATAATGATGTCTACTGTTTGTGTTAATGATTATAATTATGGAATTCAGTAAATCTTAATGACATATGTTTCACTGGTGTGGGTAGTAAATAACAGCTAATAATCTGGGAATGAACTCCAACTCAAATATAATATATCGTAAACTATATCATGATTCACGTGGTTGAAATAGAAATGGGTTTCCTGCTTTGTGGTACCATTCTTAGCCATAGCAGGGAAAAGAAAACAAAAAAATAAACAGGCTACAAGAAACGCTAACACAATATTATCATTTTATGCAAGATTGGGTCCAACATATCTGAATTTTGCAATTCACTTTATTGATTAAGCAAATTGCTGCCTGTTTTCTTGCTTCTCATTTTATGTTTCCAAATTGTTTCTAAGTAATGATTCAAAAAGTTTCTGAAAGATCTTTTGCATGGTGTATTTGCATAATTGTGTTTCTTGTAGATCCACCAGTGTAATCTTTTTTCATGACTTCGTCTGTATTTTCTGATAACTTTCTTTTGAGTGGCAAGTATTTCTGAAAATAACATCATGCTAGAGTGACAAACTGGCCAGCTTTCAAAGCAGAGATATGAACACAGTCATTGCTGTATTAAAAATGAAAAACTGTTAAAAGAGAAGAAGTCTTAGAGGTTTGGTGATCATGACAACCATTTGTCCTAAAAATGATAAACAGTCATGTTGCCATAATATGGTCATGGACTCAGGCATTCACTAGACTGAAAAAAATTAGTGGTTAGTGATTAAATACTAGTCACAGAATTCCCCCTCATTTGATAAATGGACAATACCAATCAATGAGCCAAGAAACATTTTCAATTATGTTTATAATCAATTTTTTAAAAAAATTGATAGCTTTAAAAGGCTTGTTTCTCATTGGATTCATTCAGTTACTGCTCGCTAAAGCTTTTATTTTAGTCTAAAAATCGTCAGTCTTTTGAAACTCAAACTTTACTTCAGAATGTGCATTCTAACTTAGCCTTGCACCATTTTGCTAAGCATAACATGTCAAAAAAACCAAAATACCTTATCTGTAAATAATTCTTAAAACCAAACATTAAGATCATTTTTTATATGGACAGTATGGTGTATTATAGGCTTGACCACATTATGTATACACATAAAATATCTAACTTTGTCTCAGCATTCTACATCATCCAAGCATATGTAATTTCCTAGTGTATTTGCACATCCAGCCAAAACATTACTTTGCCTTTTACACCAGTCCCCATTGCAATTCATCAAGTGAGCTGGAAAGGAAAAAAAAGCCTCTACTAGCTTTCAGTTCTCTGATTGTCTTTGCTTTTTATTCATTAATACTGTCTAATTGCAGTTACCGGCTAAACACAGTGGTCTACTCTGGCTCATGTGACATTCTGTTTTAAAGATTTGAGTTTTTGGATAAGAGGAAAGGTTCACACAGGACAGGCTCTTTAATGAATGGGATATTACTCTCCCAGTGATCTAATTGGCTTAATTAATAACGGCCCTTCTCTTTCCTCTCTAGAACAAATTAATTTGGATTACACTCTAAAGAATGAAATCACTTGCTGGCAATCTCCAAAACTGCTTATTATTTTGCTTTCATAATGAAAATAAGAAGTGGCAAGGTCACCCCTAGATAAATGTACAGGGACAAAAACAGTTCTATTCTAAGAAGAGACAAAAGACAGACTGCAGGGCCATTGTTTTCATACTGTTATACAATGCTTATTTTTTAAAACTATAGTCTTGCATTGTCATAATCATACAACTTTATATTGTCAAGGATAGGGCTGGACTAAGGAGCGTGTGGACCTCTGGGCTAAAAACCTTCATTGGGCTCTACCTACACAAAACATTTTGGAGTATACAATATACTAAGTGCTATACATATCAACTTCTAGGTTTCTGAGTCATCCAGAGTAAAGTACATGACTACTTCAGAGTTTTAGCAAAGTATGTATGGTTTTCATTATTTTACAGTACTGATTGGGTCATGTTTAGTCTCTTAGGTGTTCAAAATGTCCTCCGTCAACTTTAATACATTTCTGGAGCCTGTCCCTGACACTATAACACATTTTAGCACACAAATCCTTATTAGCGTTAATGTCCACAAATGCTTGTCAGATGAGTTCCTTCACAAAATCCTTCTTCTTTACTATGCTCCCAGCCCCCAAAAAAGTCCATAGGTGTCAGATTGGGTGAACGAGGTGGTCAGTCAATGCTGCAGTGTCACCTGATCCAACACAGTAGAAAGGTGTTGTCAAGCTTTGTACTGGACTGTAAAATAATTACTATATATCTACTTTTGGCCCATTCTGTATTGTGAGAACAGTGATATAAAAAAGCAACCGTCGAGTGCTGGTGTTTTATTGAGACCTGTATTGTGCGTGGGGGTGCAACAGTATGATGGGGACAAGGGCAGTGAGCTGATGAAGAGGAAGAAAGGGCTCATCAGGAGTGATCTACTGGAGCCGAATTCTGGAGAAAATGCGAGGAGAATCCTTCCAATAGCTTGTGTTCTTGACCCAAGGTTTAAGACCAGTTTTGTGGAAGATGTAAACTCTATCATAACTGCCGTTAACTTCTCCGGAGATGCCACTGCATTTCCACCAGGAATGGAGACGTGTATTTAATATTCTTTTATAGTACTACTTTCAGTACGTCCATTAGTCTCACTAAGAAGTTAACACAAGGAAAATAATATTTTGTACAGTTAAATCTTAAAGTGCTGCTCATGTGATATTTGTCTATACCGTCCTTTAACTCAAGGCCTAATGCATGTAACCATTTATGTAACTATGCATTTTAGTAAAGTATTTATTTTCTTTTAAAAATCAACAAAATGAAATAATAATTTTGCAGTTATTCACATTTTTTATTATATGTTTAAGTAATTTATCTCTTTATTAGCAGGGAAGCTGTTATGGGGGGTTGTTCAACCGCGATTTATCAAAAACTTTGATATTGGGATATATGATTTTTCATACCAGCCCTATTTGAATGCTACGTTACCCAAGGTGTGGTTACACATAATCTGCTTTAAACTGTGGGATTTCATTTTGCTTAGCAAGCGTTGATAAAAATGGCCAAATAATTCAATACTTCAGAGAACACAGCCCTTACAGGCAATACCAGGTCTCTTCTCAATTGCAACACAGTAAACGCTGATGGCATCCCAGTCCAGTAGATAGTACAGGTAACGTGGAGGGTTTAGAATACTAATGGTGCAACTCCATGCACATCATCCATTATAATCACCAGCGAACGTAACATTTATTCAAAGCTGTCCCCTTTACTGTAATGTGATTCTTCTCTTTGATTCTAGAAGGAAAATGCACACAGACCTATGTCATGTGTGAGTCAAAACACACTAGCTATGTATGCATTTATGCATGATGAAATATATATATATATAAACAAATTATTAAATTACATAAATTTTTTACAAATCAATGTAAGTTTTTCTGCTTGTTTGATATACTGTACGTAGGATTATACCTCAACGTCTTATTGTAAACTTTGTTTGTGACAGAATGAACTCCTTTGTCCATCTAGGGTAAACAAATATGGTGCAGGGAAGGAGATTGGAGTGAAAAAATTTGGAGCATACACACCCAGATAGTCAGAAAATACTACTTTACTCTGATAACAGATGAGTGTATTTTTTAATATATTTTTTAATAAAAGTTATCCACATTAATTATTGCATATTTGCTTAATTTCTACAAATTGTAGATAAATTGTAGTGGTACTTGAACTGCATTATTACCCTGGCATGTATCTTCCTACTGTCTGACACATTATTGATCAGACATACTAGAAGATGAAGTGGATAGGCTATTCAACAGGCTGATCTATAGCACATACACCTGCTGGGAAAGTCAATACTATTTCTACCTGACAGACTGTTTAAAACCTTGCTATTAAAATGCCTTTCAATGATGTCTGCCCAGTTAATAGTATAATTGCATAGATTTTACAATTTCCTTGAGAAAGTACAAAGTGCAGAGTGAGGAAGCCAGAGGACAATAGCAGCAGAAAATCTGGTCATCATGGCTACTATTCTTTCATCTACCGCGGTGTAACAGCAGTAACTATAGTTATATCATCAGATCTTTTGTATTTTCATTATGTATTTATAATACTACAACCTGCTTTTTTTATGTCCAAACACAAGATATTTCTTCAAAATGATTTTGTTTTCTTCACAAATTCAAAATATTGTGGTGTTCATGCATACAAAATACAAGATAAAACACGCAAAACAAGTTTACAAAAAGACAGCGCAAACATCTGCCATACTTATACAAACAGTATCATTCTGTGAAGTTCACTATTAAGAAGGCCATATCTAATTCAGGTCCATCTGCCAATACCATGGCACAGTGGCAATGTCATATATTTTTTTTTAAAGTACAGTAGGGGAATTGGGTCAATGGATAAATCTATAGTAAACCACTCCCAATGAGATTTAGAAGTCAGGAAATGAAAAGCTAAGATGGTACCTCACTAACTGCAATGGAGATGTCAACCTGGTCATTTAACAAGTCAGGCTATTCCTTTGCTTAAGAAGTATGTGGTGTGGTTTCTGTTCCTGGGCAGAAAAGCATCCATGGTCTGGTCAACGCATGATTGTGACACACCAATGGACCACTCATGTCCATCATCTCATGCCTACATCTTCAGAGCATGATTTCACTGATTAACATTTCTCTGTTCACTGATGGCGTTCATATCATCTTCACAAGGACTTATGACAAAGTCCTTCTTGACAAATCCCTCCCAGGACTAACCAATGTAATTAAAATGAAATTTTCAATTTAATTAAAATTAAATTTTTAATCAAGAATTAATCAGCAAAGGTGTTTGTCTTGTACTATGATCCTTAGACAGAAGTAAAGACTTTGTCTAAAAAAGTAGACATCCGTGTCCTTGTGTTATTACATTGGAGTATATATTTATGTGTAAAAATAAATGTATTCTCTCTCTCTCTCTCTCTCTCTGTAACTTGGCATAAGAATTTATTCAAGGCAAATTTATGATCTCAGTTATGCTCTATATTAACAAAATGTATTTTTTTTTGTTTTTATCATTCTGTGTATCCGATATCCCAACAATAAATGGCAATAATAAAAAAGGCAATTTTTTTAATTGTTTGTCAATATGAAATAAGGAGAAAAAAAAATTGTGACACACGGTTCTTCTAACCAATGGTAAAGTTCAAGCCTACTCTATGATTCTATGCATGCAGGGAATTTAACTTGCATTAGATGAGGCTTATAAGCATTTGTTCTTTTGTTCTCTGTTATTCCCTCCGAGGCTAGAGGACTCCATTACATCCTTTGCAGATAAAGATGAAGTGGCAGGATCTGTTTCATGAAAATGCTATTGACCTCAGAGAGGTTTTTGTTTCCTTATTCATCTCTGCTATGTGCACACACACACACATATATATATA
>JAODJX010000020.1:23749799-23761709 GCA_026776945.1 Isichthys henryi | reverse complement strand
AAAAAAAAAAAAAAACTCTAAGGAAGCAGTATTGAGGTGGATGACAGCGCCTCCTGTACTCACACTACTGTGACCAGAAGAGGGCAGTGTGGCTCTGACTTTTGGGATGTAAGGACTCCCCTACAGTATAGAGGATGTACATTTCTGCTTTGTATTCCTGGTACTCCCCATGACTGACATTGCCATTATAGGATCTGCATTGTTTATGTCTCCCTTTAAGTGTGTCCAGGGTATTTCTCTGCAGTATGAAATAAAGCTTTTTCTTTGTCCAAGTGACCCCTGCAGTGCTTAGACACAATAAAAAGAATCTGCACCGTTTTTTATATTCAGGTTTTATCCTCTCTGAATTTTGTTTCATTGAAATGAATTAATACATCTGCTTAAATGATTAAATCATTATGTATTTGCATTGCACTACATTACACACATAGCTTTTTCAATATGCACACAATCAAATCACACACACAGATACAGATACCAAAGTTTCCTTAACAGATACATTTCTTTTGGTGAAATAAAATAAAATACAATAAATAAATATAACCACAAAGATATCTAGATTTTTTTTCTCAGTGACTGAAAAAATGTGATGCAATCCAGGTCACATGGATCCTAATATAAATTCAATGATTTAATATTAATTAAAGCAACTTATTTATAAAAAACATTTAATATGTTACATGATATACATGCTTTGCAGGTATAGTCACTGTTGGTCCACAGTAGTAAGGTATTCTGAGAGCAAGAACAGTCATCATGTAGAGTTTATCTGCCACTGTTACCCTCTGCCTCCCTTTCCCTTGGCTTCTGAATACAAGAAAGATTATTTTTTACATACATTGGATACTTTACTGGCAGATTTGTCCGGGTGCTGTATAGTAGCTGAATGGCAATCGGCATACGCAGTGTTGTGGTAAGAAGCACTATTGTAATGTTTTATCATCATGTGCTTCCTATCTGCGGAAGCTCAAGAATATCTCTCTTTCTCTCTCCCTCTCTCTATCTCTCTCCCTCTCTCACTCTCTCTCAGGAAACAGTTTGTGGATAGGCACTATAAACGAATAGGCCCTCATTAATATGCAAGTCAGGCCGCGAATTCCCTCACCGTCTCTGTAATTTGATTCGACTTGATGTGCTCCTATCTGGTTCATGCCTTATCACATTTTAGTGTTTCTTTCCCTTTAGTTGTATATAGTCACAAGGGTCATCCATGCCCAGGCAGCTTTGGAGAAGCTGATTATTTGAAAGGGTTTTTGCAGATTGAGGAGAATTCACCAGCATCTTTTACCAACCAGGCTTCTGTTGCTTCTACTTTTAGCGGAAGGTCTCCTGGCACTTATTGCTCCTGATTATGTGGAACTTCAGCCAAAATGCCCTTCATTGCAGAAGATGTAGGGTGAATTAAAGCAATTGCAGAAGCTCTCCTCTAACCCATTCCCGAGTGACTAAGAGATGCTATGCCCAGTAATCCTGTTCTGGGTCAAATTTACAGCTTTCATTGCAGACACACTCCCCACTTTTATGTATTTGCTGTTCAGGCACATCTGTATCAGAAACATAGGCTGGCAAGAGTTTATGATAAAATCAAATACTACACACTAGCTTATGGTGACAAACAACTAGCCAATTACTCTACTGCCATACCAGTTAATGAGGAGGCAGGGTAACAACACACCAAGGGAGATAACCTCATCATACTCACAAAAGACACTCAGAATACTGCTAACCTGCTTGTGAACAATGCATTCAGATAGAAGAAGAAGGAGGAAAAAAAACTATGAAATAAAATTTTGCACTTTGGAAAAAATGTATTTGTTACTGGGAAGGCAATGAAATGGATTTGGTGAGGCAGGCAGTCTCATTTGCTTGTTTCTAAATTTGTCCTCCAATATACAAAAATGCCCAAGCAATTACCACTGCAAATGTTCAACGAAATATATTAATATATTATTTTGTTTATGGTCATTTATTCACATCAAAACAAAGAGGAAGTTGTTAAAAGTTGCAATTTGAACCTCCAACCCTGGTTTCTTCAAAAATAGATGAATTTTATACAGATTCGTTAATATAAAACCAAACGGTTCCTAAAAAACACTAATAAAGAAAATATGATGGATCTTATGTTTATCCATGTGCAATTTTACATGTTGCATAAATCTGCTTTTATTAGAAAAGATGGTTCAGCCACATTTCCTCTGGCACACAAAGTGATAATATTCACGGAAGATGATTAACAGATATGTCAACATACTTGCTGGTTGAGGCAATCATCCGCTTAATGAAACCAATAGGCGTTGGTGAGGGGAGATGGAGTGGGACAACTTGGCATGGACTGAATATTTAAACACCACATGCTAACAATGTGCATAGGCGAGATTTTAAAGGAAAGGGCTCAGCAGAATGACCAGTCTCTTAGATGATAACTGGGAAAGTACAGTTTTTCAGACTCCTGCGATAAAGTCAATCACGCAATCAGTTTGTTGGATGCTTTGAAACCCCTTCACGACATTCTGATAAGCTCATGGGAGTTTTACACAAAAATATTCTGAGGATTGAAGGAAAAATGACTGGTTCAGAGACATAATCAATCAAATTGTAGATGAGGTGGGTCTATGCAACTAGAGGAGGCGGGACCAACCAATCAGATGTCTTGATCCCGTCTCCTCTAGTTGCTTTGACTCACCTCCTCAGCAATCATTTCTCCTTCTGCCCTCAGAACATTTTTGTGTAAGTAAATCCGCCACAAGCTTCTGAAAAGGTCTGTGCTGACTTTCAGTAAGGACTGAAGTACATCTTAAGAGCAGTTGTGGCAAGTTACGATTCGGAAAGGTATAGAATCTCTAAATGTTGCTGTGTTTTAGCGCTCATGAAATTAGAGTCATTGAAAGGATTTTAAAAATGACAGAATTTAACAGTTGCAATTATGAATGATGTAGTTATTAGGCCCATTGTACCCAGAGGTATGATAATTATTATTTGTTGTATGACATGGACTTTTAACAAAATGACCCAAAAAATGTGTAAAGAATAAATGTGTTTCTTTAGCTAAATTCTAGTTTTGTGTTCATAGAGGAACATTTTTTACTGAAACATGGGTCTAATTTACTTTAGTGGCAAACCTAAGTCAATTTAAACACATTGCCCAACACTGTGACACACTGAGAAGTACCTAAATTAAACACTTGGATCTATTCAAAGTACAGTACAAGTCATAAGTCTGGACATGCCTAATCACAGAAAGGTTTATTTCTCCTATTGTCTACATTTTAGAATAAATATAAAGACATCAAAAGTATAAAATAACATATATGGAATTGGGTACTGACTAAAAAGTATTAAAAAAAAGAAATTCTTGTGGTGCAGGGAAACTTAGAAGGATGCCAGTCCAAATACCTTGGCTGACAGAGTGATCCCACCTTTGGGCCCTTGAGCAAGGCCCATAAGCCCAATAACTGCATGTTCTGACTGGCCCTTCTGTCTCCTCTATGCCATTTTTATGAGGGAGCCCCCTGGGATGCTATTCCAGCTGTCCTGAAGGAGGGCTAACGCTCATACTGATACTCAATACTGAGCACTCATTGGCCGCTTTTCCTTCATTCTCCAAAACTCCTGCAAAACTATTTCTGTTGTGTTTAGGTGAGGTGGCCAGGTCATGTGATGCGACACTATCACCCACCTTTGTAGGCAGCTGGGTGTATCCAAACTTTTGACTGGCAGTGTAACAAAACAAGGTCTTAACTCAGGTTAAGATGGCTATTTTTTGGATTATTCTTATTAATATAAATATAATCCACACACACATGCATGCAAACACACTGTAGGAGCCTTATTTGTGTTCTAAGTAAACTTCTCATGTGACCGTAGTGAATCTGTCACGTGACCAATTACTTACCGATCATGTGGGATGTAGACACACCTCCTGACGTGCCTGTAACGCGAACGCAGGGCTTTATTTGGTCCATATACAGAGCACTTGGGAGGTTAAATGGCGAAGGGAAGCAATTTCTTGACCGCAAACGAAAAGAAATATTAGTTTGTGGAATTCTTATTTTGCTGTTTTATTTCATCCTTTGTTTCCAACTTGAAAGTCAACCGGATTGTTTTAATGGAATAAACCACCTTCTAATTTCATTTACTCTCCGTGCGTGCTCTATCTGGATTGTGTGTCGGGAACCTTTTCCATGAAACTCACGTGGCAACTTTTGTTTGAATTGCTACTTCATTGTCAAGAGATTTCCGAAGACCGTCGTCATTCAAAGGACTACGACTTGTGCATGATGTCGCTGTATGGATAGTCATTGAATGAATATCATCGTTTGTGGAACGACGCGTTAAAACGAATGAATGAATGGGTAACGCATCGTAAGAGCAAACCAATTCATGAATGAAAGCGCATCGCGAGGATTACTGGATACAACGGACCAACCAAGTTTTCTAAAACCAAGTTGAAGAAAAGCAAGTGTTTGAACTGCATATATAAAGGATATATTTGTGGAAAGATTTTATTGACGTGTATTATATTTTAATGAACTGTTTAATTTCACCATGGCAACGAGTCAGAGACTGCGAAGGAAGCGGCCAAGCTTTTAAAATCTGAAAAGGCCATGCGTCGTGGAGAGCTAAGAGTGTGCATTAGGCATATGAATGAAATCCGAACTTTACTTGCTGAAGACGTAAACGTCGGCAAAGTGGATGAAAACATGCAAGTGCTACACCGATGTATTCGGAAATTTAATTCAGTTCACCGTGCAGTGCAATCGCTAATGAATGATTTGGAGAGAGAGAGAGAACGATGAAGTTAACTGTTATGACCACAGAATTTCGACTATTTTATTAGAAAAGTTAAAGCATGGAAAAGGGAACAATAAAAATTGCAGCTATCTTGAACCTAAAGACAGCATATCGAATGTGTCTAAAACATCCAGGACATCTTTTGCTGTTAAAATTGCTGCTGCTGAGTGGGCTGCTCTTGAGGCCAGCTTTAAAGCATTACCAGCTCTGTAGGCACTCCAAGTGAAGGAAGCTGCTTTAAAATCCAGAAGGGAGAGTATGGAGTTACAAGCACAGTTAGCTGAAGTGGATGCAAAGTTAAAGGCTCTAAGTGGAAATGGAGAACTTGTTGATGCCATGAATGAGTACTTGGAGGCAAGCAAACGACCTCCCTGATGTGTCTGTCATTGAGTTTGCACCTGTGGCAACTGTGCCCAAGACACCACTGCAAAGGGCAGTCAGACATCTTCACGGCAGCCTCAGAATGACCAGAACATCTTCCAGCCCACAGCTTGAACCCAGCTACGACACCACAGGTGATGGTGCAAAGCTGAACCAGTAAAAGGAGCTCACAGAGCTAATGGTGAGACAACAAAATCTCTTCTGCCCAAAAGAGATGTGCCTGTCTTTCCAACCATTCATTCTTGCATCTGAACACTTAATTGAAAACAACACCAGTAATTGTCAGGACAGACTCTATTTTCTCGAGCAGTTTACTGCAGGACAAGCTAAAGATCTGCTGCATGCATATGGATGCCTGTCGGCTATGCTGAAGTGAAACAGCTTTTAAAGACATTTCAGGAATGAAATGAAGATTACTAATGCATATTTAGAAAAGGCTTTTAACTGGACATCAATAAGACTGGATGATGGGAAGGCTCTCCTCGCATATGCTCTGTGTCTAAGAGAATGTCAACGCAGTGCAAACCTTAGACTACCTTGATGAGTTGGAAGTGGCATCTAATCTAAAGTTGCTTGTTTCAAAGCTGCCATACAATCTTCATGAACAGTGGCGGAATGTAGTGAACGAATCCTCTCAAAGAAAAGACACGCATAAGATTCACTCATCTTGTAGAATTCCTGGAACGTCAATCCAGTATCTTGCTCCATCCAGTGTTTGGGGATATTAAAGATCCCCTTCCAAGTAAAAATAAAGGTTTCCTGAAAGTCAGATCTGACCCAAAGACACCGAAAAGGGGAAGCAGCTTTGTAACCTCTGTCACATCAGCCGAAGAGGGGTTACCATCACAGCCAGCCAAGATGCAGCCCAACCATCATTCGTTTTGAGGCTTTGTCTTCATGTAGCTTTTGTTCCGATAAGCATGAAATCACCGAATGCAAAAAACTTGAGGCAAAACCACATGAACAGAAAGTGGAGTATTTGAGAAAAAATGGACACTGCTTTGGCTGTTTAAAGAAAGGACACCTCAGCAAAAACTGCAATAAAAGAATGGACTGTCAGATATGTCAGCGTAAGCATCCCACCTTACTACACATCAACAGTGAGAAAGCAGACTCCTGTCAAAAGTGCACTGGTCTCAGCTAATCACGCAACTGGGACCAGCAAATAGTGCGCACTAGCCATTGTGCCTGTCCAAGTGAAGGCATCCAAGGGCACCAGAACCATCATGACCTACGCTTGACCCAGGCAGCTCAGCTACCTTCTGCTCTGATAAGATCATACACCAACTCGACGTTAATGGGCGCAGAACTGAGGTGGCCTTGAGAACGATGGGGCAGGAGCGAACAGTGAAGTGCTATGAGCTCACAGGGCTTGAAGTAGGAAACATGGATGGAGGTGTGTTCATTGAACTACCTACAGTATACACTCAAGCCAAAATTCCTGTGTCAAAGGACAACTTGCTGTATCAGCATGACCTGAAAAGATGGCCGCTACACGCAATAACACTGCAAAGCATTGACCCTGACGTGGAGATCTTGATTGGGATGAATGTGCCAAAGCCAATGGAGCCATGGCAAATAATCATCAGTCAAGACGCTCTTTGGATGGGTGGTAAATGGCCCACTTAATTCTTGCTCTGCTATGGAGAAATGTAGCACAGCGCCAATCACAGTTAATCGAATTTCAAAGAAGAACATGAAGGATATGCTCATCAGACAATACAACAATGATTTTCCTGAAAAGGAATACGAGGAAAAAAGAGATATCTATTGAGGACGGCAAATTCATGGATTTGACATCAAGGTTAGTCATGTTTAAATATGGCCACTATCATTTACCTTTCCCTTTCATGAAGATGCAACTTTGCCTGACAACCAGAAGGTGGCAGCACAGTGGGCCTATCCAGGAGATTCAGAAAGGATTCTGCTTATGCAAGTGAGTACAAAACATTCATGGAAGATGTTCTCAGCAAAGGCTATGCAGAAAAAGTGCCACTGGAGCAGCTGCAGAGAAACAATGGCAAGGTATGGTACATACCGCATCATGGTGTTTACCACAAGCAGAAGGGCAAGCTGCGAGTTGTTTGACTGTTCATCTTCCTACAAGGGCAAATCACTGAACACAGAACTTCTCCAGGGTCCGGACCTGGCTAACCCACTTCTGGGTGTTCTGCTTAGATTCAGAGAAGAAAAAATTGCTGTAATGGCTGACATTGAAGCGATGTACTACCAAGTATATGTTCAAGAACATCACCGTGACTTTCTCAGATTGCTCTGGTGGCCACAGAGGGATGTTATTAAGCCACTGGATGTTTACAGGATGAATGTCCATCTCTTTGGTGCTGTCATCGGCACGCATTGCCAAATTTGCCCTGAAACAAACAGCAGTGGATAACTCAAATGGACAAATTCAGCATTGAAACTCTTGAAACAATCAAACATAGATTCTATGTAGATGACTGTCATAAGTCTGTGACTTCCACTACAAGGGTAATTCAACTTACACAGGAACTCAGGGAAACATGCGCTCTAGGAGGATTCACTTTGAACAAGTGGGTGAGCAACAGTTGTGAAGTCCTTGCTACAATAACTGAAAGTCACATAGCTACACATGTGAAACAGCTTGACCTGGACAGAGACAAACCACCCCTGGAATGGGCCCTAGGAATCCAGTGTAATATCCAGACAGACACATTTACCTTCAAGGTAGCCATGAAGAACAGAGCTCTTACAAGACGAGCCATTCTTTCCAGTGTAAGTTCCATCTATGACCCATTGGGTTTCTTTGCCCCCTTCATTTTCAAAGCCAAGCTCATCCTGCAAGAACTTTGCCTTGAAAAGTGTGGATGGGATGAAAACATTCCAGAAGAACTCTCTAAGCCATGTCAAAGACGGATCACAGAACTGATCCAGCTGGACAGATTTGAAGTGGACAGGTGTGTAAAACCTGAGGGCTTTGGCTCAATAAGGACTGTTCAGTTGCATCATTTTTGTGACGCGAGTGAACAAGGTTACGGAACGGTGAACTACCTCAGTCTCACAAACAGTAAAGGAGACGTTTGTCTTGCTTTCGTGCTTGCAAAATCCAATAGTGGCTCCTCTCAAGCAGATAACTATTCCAAGACTTGAACTTGCTGCTGCAACACTCGCTGTAAACGTTGATAAAATGCTTCAAAAAGAATTCCATATGGATCTGGAGAAGTCTACATTCTGGATCGACAGTACAACAATACTGAAGTACATTCTTAACGAAACCAAAAGATTCCATACGTATGTTGCAAACAGAATTGCAGTAATCCACAGCCTCTCCCAAGTACATCAGTGGAGATATGTCAGCTCCAGGGATAATTCGGCAGATGATGCTTCACACAGATTGTACATCAAACCGCTCCTGAAATCTCCTAGATGGCTCCACGGCCCTCACTTCCTTGTAAGGAAGGAATCTGAAAGGCCTGATGCACCGGATGATCTGGGCCATCTTGCCCCCAGTGACCCTGAGGTAAAGAAAGACATTACTGTAAATAGCCTGAAGCTGCAAACTAATGCTACTACATATCTGATTCAATACTTCTCTTCATGGAAGAAACTTCTGAGAGCTGTTGCCTGGCTACTGAAGCTCAAAAACCTCCTCCTGCTCTGAAAACGGACAGGCAAAGACCTCAGCTCCACATCCAAAATGAAAGATGAGCAACAATGCTTAATGATGGATGATCTGAATGACGCAGAGAAGGCGATCATTTGCTATGAACAGCAATGTCACTTTGGTTCTGAGCTTACTTTTTTAAGAAAAGGCATGCCAGTCAAAGCAGACGGCTCCATATCCAAACTGGATCCGATCTTGGATGAGGGCATCCTGAGGATTGGAGGCAGGATAAGTAAAGTAAAGTTTGAGTCCAAAAGATGGCAGACCTGCCAGAGGACCGAGTCACTCCAGACCTACCACCCGTTTTCCATGTAGATATTTACTACTTTGGACCTATCGAGGGCCGTTCCCTCGTGAAGAGATGGGGAGTGATCTTCACCTGTTTGGCGAGCAGAGCCATTCATCTGGAAGTGGCGAGTATGTTGGACACAGACTCCTGCATCAACGCTATCCGGCGATTACTGTGTCGGTGAGGGCCAGTACTCACCATCAGAACTGACCGTGGCACTAACTTTATGGGTGCACAGAATAGGCCTGTCGTGATAAACGATAAATCAATTAATTCCGCGATAATTAAAATGAGGTCGATAATTTTTCCAGCTGTGATAATTTTCATTTGCATGCTCGTTTGTTTTCCTCGTGTCTCTCTCTACCAAATGGGAATATCGGCTCTTTTTAGCAAACCGGCTCATTTGGCTCAGCTCACCAAGAGCTTTATTCTGGCTTTGAGTTTCGCTGAACACATAAAGCAAAATTCATACTTTTGTCTGAATGTTTTGAGAAAAAAATTGGACAAAAGGTTTTGTTTCCATTGGCTTATCAAGATCTTCTTGATACAATAATTCTGTTCATTGTTAAAAGTGTGGCTATTAAATATTTACATATTAAATATATAAATACAGAATTCTGTAGTTTTTATATGAAAATAGAAATATTGTCTAATTATTCAGTTGCAATTTTGTTAATGAATTTGTAAGTCTTACAGTATCCCCATAATTATCGACACCGATATCTAAAGAAAATTTACAATGAAAGCAAGATAAATGAAAGAAAAACATGCAATCATGTTTAAACTGACTATTCAATCAAATAAAACCAGTCCTTGAAATAACATTTTTATTTGCAGGGATAGTATAATTTTCACACTTGTTCTTTCCACTGCTAAAGACTAATGATACATGGAAGCCATCATGACATAATAGATATTTGCAAAGGCCTGGCGAGCTTGGCCAGCCCATAATTGATATTGGACTGCCTTAGCAGCACAATCTCTGCTCTCTTTTTCTGCTGTGGAGAAAGAATAATGATTTACGGACTTACCAAGGACATAGGCCTACTTCAAACTTAAACTGGCATACTCTTGAAGAATCATTGTGGCCATTGTGAGATATTTGATATATCTGGGATAGTACAAAAATCAAACTGCTTAAGATAAACAAGAGAAGATGCAGTGGAAGAAGACACATAATTGGAGACATAGTCCTCTTAGATGTTGGTCCATCAGAAAAAAGAGATGAGAGCCCTGAGTGGGGATCTGGTTCCATCAGGTGGAAGTATCCCCTACCTCATTTTATCTATACATCACTGGGTTTGGCTTTTTGCTGGTTTTTGTGTGGGAGAGCCCTTTTCCCAGTTAGCCCAACTCTAAAGCTTCAGCTCTGAAAATTATCCTTGCCCCCCCCTTTTTTTGTCATTGGTAATAAAATTATTAATGGATGGAACCGTGTCTCCTGCTTTGTAGTAACATGGACCTGAATGACTGTTAGGTTATTGGCACTGGTTTTCTAAGTAGGAAATCCTGCTTTGTGATTCAGGACCCAGGTGGCTAATTCCTTGTTTTCACTGATTGATTTCAGATGTGCTGTCTAATAAAAAAAAGTTTGAAAACTTTGCCACGACACTTTGTCAACAGTGAATAAAATGAATGAAACATATCTCAGAGAAAATAATTTTCTAATTTCTTAACATGGATGGCAAACCTACTTTGATAATGGGAAAATTATGTTATTCATCTTTGTTTAAAGTAGCTCCAATGTTGATGGCAAAGGTGGAGCTTTTTCTCTCATAGTTGAGAGTAAATTTAACTAACAAATAATGGTTGCTATGACTTTGAGGCTTCTTAATGTACTTCGTTTACATAAGAAATACAGGTAGTCCTGTAACTCACATACTAGCTGTGCAGAATAAATGAGTAAACTGCTTCTGTATTAAATACAAAGCAATGCTTAGCAAACTAATACTACTAATACTATTATTATGGATAGGTAGTATAAGTCTATGCTAGATGCATCTACTTGTGGTTTATAAAATTTTGCAGTATATCGTTAATCATTCAAAATACCACCCAGCCCCAATGGTCCATCTTGTTTCATTGTCCCTCCAAATCTTCCGTTATGTCGCATCTCACTTCTGTTGTCTTGGGATCGTATTTGCCACATTTTTTGTTTTGCACGTATTTTAAGAATTTGTGTTTTCTGAATTTGCAGCATGTTGACATTTACTGGCCACCATACATAAGACATATATAACCATGGTCTCAGATGGACCTGCAAGGCAATCTGACGTATTAAATAATTGTTCTAAATAATTTCCTGATACTTCAACATAGAACAAATATACTGAAATCTGGAAGAGCCAAAGTAGTCCCAGAGCAAATGTTTACAAATCTCACTGAGCCAAAGTCTTTTCATAATAGAAAGCTTTAATCTTAAAAACAAACAATTTCTACACTTCTAAGGTACCATGGTAAACAGAGAACATTTACTAGAACATATAACCTAATGTCAGGGTCGGGACCCATCTGGCTCTGTCCCATGTGTCTTTTCCCTGTTTAGCCCGCAGTTTCCACTGGCCATCCGCTTGGCGTTCCCCTAGAGCCTGACATTCCTCTTTTCATGAGTTCAAGGCTCACCTTTTTGTTATATTTTGGTTTTATTTTATCCTTTGATATCTGTATGGTTATGTCTTGTTCATGGTTACCCTGCACATGCATTGTTTTGTTCTATTTTACTTTCTTGCTTCCTTGATTTCTCCTAGTGTTGATAGCCCTCTGAGTTGTTATTGCTTCCTGGTCATTAGTGCTTGTTAATTGTAAA
>JAODJX010000020.1:23718893-23737307 GCA_026776945.1 Isichthys henryi | reverse complement strand
CAGGCAACGTAGCTCCTGGGATCATTGGAACACGCAAACCCCTCCACCACGATAAGGTCTCGGCTCCAGGAGGGGTGCAAGTGTACTCTATCGACAGAAACTATTTATATTTAATATGTGTGTATATGTGTAAATCATATACACATAGATACACATGCACAACTACTAATGTGGTAACATATTGCATGAGAGCATGTATGATCTTTATTTCAATTGCTAACTTTTACAGCAGTTAATGGCTGCCATCTTGACTTTTTCAAAATGCTGCACAGCCTGAGACTTATCAGCATATAACAGAATGAATTGTTCCTCCAATGGAGCTTAATCTTTACTTTTACTGAAACATTACTTAATTCTTTTTTTATGCTATATCGCGATAAAAAGTAAATGCAACCATTTTCATCCAAATGGGCTTGCTGAATTAATATTTCAAGAAGTTCTTTGTGATTAGTCACATTTCATATACGGAACTATTGTTGTTTATCAAGCACCAGTCTATACGAATTTATAAATAACATTTCTGATATGCCTACTAAGTAATGGATAAATGGTACCATATTTATGCTCTGTACCATACATAATCATTAAAAATATTGCTGGTTGTCACAACGGAGAGGGAGAAGGACAACCTGAATGTAGGCTTGGTGTTAACGAAAACCCTCACAGGGGTGTTTACTGGGAAAGACAAGCAGGGAAAATTCACGTGGACAGAGGATAATAACTGAAAAAGTTCAGTACCCACTTACTACTGGTGATACGAACCAAAAAGTTCAGTGCAACTTCCTACTGATGATACGAACCAAACACACTCTCCGTTTATACAGGTACCTGATACCCCCCAACACTGAACCCCTTACCCCACATTCTTGAAGTACTCCCCACAGAACCCCGAGGGACACGATCATATGCCTTTTCAAAGTCCACAAAACACATGTAGACTGGTTGGGCAACCTCCCATGAATCTTCCAGTATCTTTGTGAGGGCGAAGAACTGGTCTATCATTCTGCAACTATGACAGAACTATGACTGTGGTTCTACTAATGGGTGGACTCTCCTCTCCAGTACCCCGACATAGACCTTCCCAGGTAGGCTAAGTAGTGTGATCCCCCTTAAGTTGGAACATATCATCCAGTCCCTTTTCTTAAAGATTTTTACCACCATCCCAAACTGCCAATCCAAAGTTGCTGTCCCAAACCTCCACACAATGCTGAATAGGCATGACAGCCAAGACAGACCTACAACATCAAGAACTTTCAAGAATTCAAGGTGAATCTCACCCACTCCAGAGCCTTAAAACTGATGATTGTTTTACTCCATGATGGACAAGTCCCCCTCTGAATCTTCCAGCTTTACTTCCTACAAGGAAGGTGTATCAATGGAATTCAGGAGATCCTCAAAATACTCCTTCCACCACCTGACTATATCCCCAATATCAAATTACCCTAAATGATGTGACAACCTTCAAATGAATCATGAGATAAAGATTATGTTCCTTGAGAACGAGTAGAAGTTGCTTCCCCCAGCTTAACTCATTACACAAAAGCATAGAATTATGACAGACTACCCTGGATTTATCACTGAAAACAACTGCAAAGAAGACTGAAAAATAGTCAGACCCACGGGAATTAGCTACTTACATTTATGGCTTTTCCTCTTGATAGGGCTATGAATATGTGTCACAAATTGGCATAAAGAATGACAATCCATGTTATGGCTTTAGCATCAAAGGGAATTTTATCTTTAAACAGAATTACACAGAACTAAGGGACCAAGGGTCTAAACAAAAGGCAGGAATGAAAATCTAGAATCAAAAAAGATACATTAAACCCAGCTAAGAAGACAAAGGCATACAGTACACTCACAACACGTAGAGCTCATACGGACCTACAGAACCTATGACCGAAGAGGGACAGGGCAAGTATTGACATATACACAGGTAATGAAGGTTAGATGAGGAACAGGCCGGGTTAAAAACAATCAACCAAACAATAGGAACTAGGGCTACATAGGAAACAAGACATAGCTACAATATTATAAACCAACAAGGATGACTAAGGACAAAAGCACAAAACCCAGAACCAATACAGAAATACACAGATAAAAGACAATACTTAGAATCAGAATCAGCTTTATTGGCCAAGTACGTGTATACATAAAAGTAATTTGATTCTGTTTGTTGCTCTCAATGTACGTGCATAGAACAGACATACAGCGAAAAAATGACTACAAAAAAGTACAAAAGTACTACGAAACATAGCATATGTACCATGTGTAGCATATGTACATATATACATATGTGTGTGTGTGTGTGTGTAAAACCCAAGCAATGAAGTACAGTATGTACAGTAAAGATTTAAGAGGATCACAGTGCAATGGTGAAGCACCCTCTGCAAATTAACAAGGGGGTTTCAAAACTCAACATGTCCAACCCACAATGGAAACTACATGCCCAACCCATCCAGCTGCACCACAGCTTGGGGAGCAGAAGCAAACAATAGGGATTGAAAGATTCTAGACCGATGCAAACTCAAGAAAATGAAGAGAATGACTAGTGACATCTGGTAGCCATACAGGGACACGACAGACAGAACAGAAAAATGCAGGGACTGATGAAAGATCCGGTGATATGGCTTCTGTGCGAATTTGCCAGTCTAAATTTAACTGATGACTGGAAAGTTGCCAGAAGGATCATGCCTCTGTCATTGTGGAAAGGATAAGGTTTGTAAGGCAAGAAGATGAGCCACAGACCCTAGAATCTAAAAAAAAATCACATGCTGGTACATCATATAAATACATTTGTGTGCCAAATGTGTAAGTACACAATGCAATTGATATATAAAGATAACAAATGTATAGCCCAAGAAAAGAAAAAAATATATACTTTTTGAAGTAAAACATGTTATAGTACTGTTTTGATGGTGTTTTGTGTAATGTTTGATAACTGTTTTTGTAAAGGTTTTATTAAATTAGTCACAATGGATGGTTTTGCAATCTATAAACTAAGATCAAATTAGTTGAGTAAAAAGAACAACCGTACATACTAGGAACTGCCAAACATTCTTTAAGAAAAAAGTTTTTTAGCTGCATTTAAATATCCCTAAATATTATGCCTGTGATTTCTGAGAAACAAAATTATTATCAGCATTAGCTATTCTCTTTCATCTTTTTAGTGGATGAATTTAATCTGTTCCGTTATAGAGGCGAGTTCATTAAAAGTGATGTATAGAAGTGTTATCAGCTTATTGTAAATCCTTTGAGTTGACAGAGAATAAGACTAAAGCCTAAGGCTATAAATGAATCATTCTTAATCTAAAAACGATTTTGTTTCCAAAAGAGGAAGTTAGAACAAAATGCTAAAGGTCATACAAGGAAAGAAAATACTAATTAAGATTTCAGTCTTTTACTCCCTGTTACTCCACACATTATTCATATAAAAGGTACTATGGTGAATATGGTGCATTATGAAGGCCATCTAAATTTTTCCACCTTCATTTGCCATAGATACAACAGATACAGTTCAGAACATTTCACTGGTCCTCACAAAAGCCATTATAGTCTGACCATTCCTCATGGAAAGTCTAAATCAGCTTAGGTAAAAAATGGTTTTACAATGCTAATCATAAAATTAAATTATCCCAAGGTGTCCAAACAGTTTCAAGAATTCAACAGCTGTTGCTTAAGTCAACAGGAATGAGCTGCCAAATATTGCACTACTTAAGAAGTCCATGATAAAATCAGTGCATTAAGACATTATTGGCAAACAGAATATGTAAAACCAGCATTGATTCAGTGTGTAGCTCAAAGACTGAAATTAAATGCAATTTACTTATTTTTGAAACCTTAGTATCTTATGTACATCAGTAAAACTACCAATGAAGTTTTTATGCAGCACGAGGTTAATAAAGATGTTTTAGATGTCGTTGTTATTTTCCAATTAGTAAAATTGGGCAATTTAAAAAGAGAAAAACAAAACTGTTGAAATCACACAATGATTAAGATTGCATGTGATTGATTGTGAGACCTTGAAGTTGCCACATTTTAGTCCTTGACACAAACCTTTGAAACTACTTCAAATGTAAAAAGGGTAAATGATTGCAGTCTGGAATGTATAATCTATTAGTGAGCAACTCCATGAATAACATGTACGTAACTTTAAACTTATTATGTATTTTTTTGGACAACAAACTGAAGTGAGAAGGAGCTCTAAATCAGATGCTAAGCCACCAATCAGAGGCATAATATCACATTATAGTCATAAGATATTGATTTTTGACCTAAGAATAGGATTGTGATTTAGGACGTACATGGATGTAATACAAAGACAAATTTTATGTAAACTTTTGCTGCACAATCACTTCTTTCCCCTTCTTCTCTTATGCATCTTAATGGAAACTATGTGCAGAAATTGATTATTATCATGGGCTCACTGTCTGAGCTATAAATTGTTATGTTAGCACATTACAAAGCTGAAATTAAACATTAAATAAAACTACAACCTACATTTCTTTTTAGCTATGAGCATCATATTCTTTATTTGTTTTAGGCGGTACAATAAATTTGTGTTTCTTGGCATCATCCTGTTATCACTTGTGATCTTGTGTATCGATTTAAAGTGTTTTTAAAGAATCATAGTCACGAGAGTACTGAACTGGTTAGTTGAAACAGAATCTTGATCTGGACTTTTATTTTCTGAACCTGAAAGGTCTACCTTTGAGTTTTAATAATATCATAAAACATTAGTATCACTGACAATAGGAGTGGATCATAATGGAATAAGCCAGTCGACCTATTTAACTCAGATTAGTGCTATTTAAGGTAGTTCAATACCAGATACATCCAAAGCAATTTTCGCAGTTCATGGTTTCATAGCCTTATTATATCCAGTTTATTGTTAATTAAAGATATGTGGTTTAGTCACACAGCATCTCAGTCTGCTTAAGCAGGTCTCTGTTAAGCAAAGCACAGAGCATGTATGGGTGATGACTGGAACATCGCTGGGGAACCTGTGAACTATATATGTTTTGCCTCAGGGATTAGACAGTAAGCCCTTGGAATCTGTCATGTTAATAACAGAAAGTGTGCACTATGGAATTAAAGAATTCTGTCCTCACTCAGCACTCCGCGACATTCCTATCACTTCCTTCTGGAATCTATGACTTGACAAATACAGTATTCTGGGAAGATGGCCCTCTCAACTTTTGTCATATTGGTGAAACTGGTTTTGACTGTAATCTTTCTTGTATTTTTTTGAAAAGGACATGGGTCCACTGGACTAAAGTGATTAATTATCCTTGCTGACACACCATGACAATGAGGTGTGTCTTCTGCATTTAACGTGGATGTAATATTGTAGTGGGCAGCTACTTTTTGTGCCCAGGGAGCAACATCGTGCTGAGGATACCACAGTGGTACCTTGCTAGTCAGAGATTCAAACCAACAACCTTTCAGTCACAAGCGCACTTCCACTGCCACTGCCCTTCATTAATATTTAAAACAAGATTTCACTTTTTTTGCAACATGAATAAAGGATATCCCTGAATGCACAAATTCACAATGTCTATGCCCCTTTGACATGCACGACATCCCATTTGGCTGTTGCACGGCATGTATGCAAATGCAACTGAAGGCGTTAACCTCTGTACCGTACAGCGAGCTGGTACACCTCAGGGACATGCCTTATGTTAGCTGTACCCTTGCTAAAAGATCCTTGTTTCTGCAAGACTGGATAGTCACACAGAAAAAACCCCCCAGCAACAATGCTGCTAAGGGTCTCTTTCCTTTCAGCACGATAAGGAGCACATGGTGGCTCAATATTTAAAGATTTGGACCATTAAATGATGTTCTTTCAATCAAGAACTTTAACCTGAACAGCTTTAGTAATTACCCAGTGATAAAACACATCGTAATCGTAAGTTCCACTTTGTAGGAGACTTTGAGTAGCATGACAGCTTAGTGAGTAAGTGATGCAATATATTTGTATGGTATAAGTCTGGAGGTCAGGGTTGTCCAGATGTTGCAGAAAATGTTTTAATTCTAGCAGGTAAAACCACTATCAGGTGATATATCCCATCCTTTATTTTCCTAAACCAACTGAAAATCAGCATATCCCGTGGTCTTTGAGGATCAAAGTTGGGTTTCTTGTGACATTTCTCGACCAGAAGTTACTATAAAATTGATTTAAAAAAAAAGTAAATAATCAGCACAACATCCCATAAAAATAAAATGGACTGTGCTTGTGTGTCTGTGACTGTACTTTAGTTTGCATACTCGATTTCTTTTATCCTTCATTAAGTGCACATTTTAAACAGTGTTTTGTACTACTTTAAGATCTCTCTTGGCATGCATTATTGTCAGGCGTATGAAATTTGGTGATAAATGTGTGCACTGGTTGGAAAATGATTTTTGTATATAGTTGTACAGGCAGTGCCTGGGTTAACAAGGTCTGTAATATCACCAAAATGTGTTATGCCTGCTCAGTGTTATACTCTGTGTATTTTTTTTTTTATTCAAAGTAATAATATTAATATTACTATTTGAATACAAATATTGGTGGTGGTATCATGGCCTCAGTGGTTAACACTGTTGTCTCACACCTCTCAGATCAGGGTTTGAGTCTTCATTCTGGCTCCATGTGGTTGTTTGAATGTTCTTCCCATGTCATTGTGGGATTTCCTCTGGGTCCAAAAACATACTGAGGTGAACTAGAGTTACCAGATTGCCCATGTGTGTATGAATGGTGCGTGAGTGTGTCCTTGGATGGATTGGCACCCCATCCTGGATTTTCCCTGCCTTGCACCCATGGGTTCCAGACCCTCCACAGTCCTGAACAGGACAAGCAGTTACAGAAAATGGATGGATAAAATTATTTTAGTTTTCATTACGAGACATTTTATTTAGCCTTGCATTTCATTAGATTTTTCACTTTTTGTGTCAAATGCCTTTTATCTGCTAAAACTGGCGTACATATTGAAACAAAAGAAGTATGCTTGGTATGTGACTACTTGATTTAATCAAAGGCTTGGAAGTCTGGGAATCAAGGAAGTGCATCTGGCATAATTAACAGAATTACTGATGCTGAAATGACAATCACAGAGAGAAGATTATAGAAACAAAAGCAATTTTCAGGAGTTAGCCCACACTGAGAGTGCACGCCATTTCAGTGGTTGGTAGCAGCATGCTAACACCCTAACGAGCTTGGAAAATAATAAGCCTTTCATAGTTCTGATACTTTACCGACACATTCGTTTGCAAATGGAGACCTCTTCTCACAATATAACCTCTTTTCCCATCAAAAGGATTTTGACACGATAAAAGCTGGTGGCTAGGATTTCTCCCCAGACAATATTTGATAAATGAGCAATGATTAACACAGCCTGACAAATGATTCATAGATAAAAGCAACATGCATTAAACATAATTTATCCAGTCATTCTGTTTATTTGTCTACAAGGTTGCACAGCAAGGGACATACAGCCTACAGAAAGGCTGGAAAAAAGTGAAAAGCATTTCCTAGGCTAATTCAAAGGTGATAATAAAATGGATCTGCAGTTGGGGATGAATACAGCACTGAAGGTACTTGGTACTGGGCAAAGGTAAAATTATGGAAGAGATAGTAGTTGGTGTTCTGACACAACACTCTAAGAAACACACACACATTTTCCTAGAAATATAAAGGATATATTTTAATGCAATGTAGATTTCAAGTCATATAATTACAGTATGTGCTGAATATATGTTTATAAAACAGCTCTGACATTGATCATATAAAGGGAATGTGTGACATTAGAATTTGGCATTCCATGGTGACCAAGAAAAAGAACAGAACAGGACCAGTTGAAGCAGATGTGTGCCTGCAGAAGAACCTGGAACATAAGAGGTCATAACCACAGGGAGCCGTTTAGTGCTGTTTGGTGTTGACGGTGCTACTAGTTATATAGTGTTATGCTCATCCAAGGAAAAAATGTATGATAACATAATAGATCACATTTCTCTGGATGATGGATATATCATCATTTATTTGTGTATCCTTTGAAAATAACCCCACTAACATTACCCCAGCACTATTTCAGATCAAATTTCTCTTACACAGACCTATAAACAGCTTGCGAGTTGAAGAGCTCCCTGCTTGTGTGAATGTGAATGTCAACTAGTGGCTATGTAGTGGCCATTAGCCTACTCAAGATCATTAATCTCTTGAAAAAAATATAGATTAAAAAGTATAATTTTAGTCATCATTGTTGTGCCTATACAGACGATGATAATTAAAATACGAAACGCACATTTAATGTGGTATGAAGTGATAGAATCTGAGAGGTCTATATAATTACATACCCATAGCTGGACATGGTTGTTTTACTATCTGGTGTGGGGAAAATGAATGCAATTTAAAAAAAGAAAAAAGGTTTTATATATTAAAAATAACTGTAGAGAGGTTAGGGCTATAGTATTTGAAATTCACAGTGTAATTTTTGGAATGATATTTTATTTATTACTATGAAACAATGTTTGTATTATGAAGTCGCATTCTTTACGTGGAATTTCACCTGGATGTACGCTGGGCTGGGGAACATCCATCAGATGTCAGAAGCAAGCACATAGGCACATAGTAAAATGACAGGTGTTGAACCTCCCTTGCAATTTTTTTGTTCCTGACCAGACACATTGCCAGGTAGTAAAACTGAATCGAGGACCTATTTGTTATGGACAGGGGGCCACGCGCACACTAAACCTCAGGAAGACAGAACTTTTGCATCCATGCTGCACCTTCCCTTCCAACGTCCACCTTCCTTAAACTGCTTCCTTGACAGTGCTGAGTGGCTGGGGTCCTCCGCTTGACTTACAGACCATAGTTAATGAACAGCCACCTCCTCACTGCGGGATTCTTCCCGTTTTTTTTTTTTTTTTTCTGGATAAAATTACTACTCTCTCCTTCACCCTTAGCTGTATGGAATAAAACTGGCTTCTGTAGAGCAAAATCTAGTAAATCGTCACTTATTAGAAGCTCAGTCTCGCTGCATATATGTGAAGGAGTTGACTCCTTGACAGCTGTAGGTATGTAATGCGCTATTTACCTCATTTATATGTTGATTTTGGCAAAACAGTCTGTTAATTAAAAGAACTGTAAATTACACATTGCTGTGTTATATTTTAATAAGGTGATGGTGCTAAACAGAGCAAATGACTCACGCACCAGACACACTAAGATAAGATAAGAAATATATTTTCTGTTAATTTATGATTTTTAAAATACATCTAGCATAAATAAGTAGGTAGTGTGGTGAGGGGGAAGCATACTTCACTTCAACGTCCAAATAGCCTGTGGACAGAGCTTTGCTGAGGCCTTTGGTTTTAGCTGCAGTGCTGATGCAGCCAGGTTTCCTCTTTGATTTCTTTCTTCTTTTTTTTGTGAAGCTGCTGTAGCCTGGGTGTTTATGGTCAGGCTGTGATCTTTTTGGCTTTAACTGAGCACAAAAATGCCTCATAAGTTAGACAATACAGTGCCTGCAAATTTTCAAACCTACAACACCCACCCAAGTTTCTGCTGATTTTGATTAGTGCAGTTGTCACCAGTCAGACAGCTCTCACTGGTGCAGCTGCAGATGCTCACTGTGACGTGAAAGAGCACACCGAGCTTCTTTAGCCTTCTGAGGTTAAAAGGGCATTTCGGGGGCTTTCTTCACCACCGTGACAACATGCTGCTACCACTTCGGGTCAAGCGAGGAACTGTCGGGAAATTCAAGACCCAGTTTCAGAGGGATTTGTTCATACTTTCAGTGTATAAATAAAAATAAAAGGAATAATAGTATCAAATGCTGAGCTGTAAGCTAGGAGCAGCATTCTTGCATACTGTAGTTATCTTTGACTGTCTGTAGGTGGGACAGCAAGTAAAAGCAATGGCAGTGTCAGTAGACTGATTTCTGCTACACAAATAGCAAAGGTCAAGATTAAATAGTATAGTGGATGGATGCAGTTGTTACTTATCCTTCTAAAGCACTTTGTTGTGTGCTTTGGCTAAGCAGAGCAGAAGGGGTCATTTCTGTCATGGTCAGTTTGGCCTTTTTAGGGACAGAGATGATAATGGATGTCTTTAGACATGCTGGGATAACCGGTTCTGAAAGTCAGACATTAACTGGTTCCTATTAACATCCCTGAAGTAAGCAGTTTGTCCCTATGCCTCTTGCTTGCTTTAAAGGCTTTGCATGCTACATATTTACAACGATGATGTACATTCATCCACGATGTTTTCTGGCTAATTTGCTTGCTATCCTACTTTGTATCATCCAGACAAGCCTTAAGTACTGTATATCCTCAGATCGGAATTGCACTCTTTTATAGCAGGTTCTGTTTCTTTAAGAGGAATCAGTACTTAAGAAATTAACTTATTTATTTATAATTTCTGAACACTCAGCTTTTCAGTTTGAGAATGATTTTCATAAAATCATTGGGTGGGGAGGCAAATAATGAGCTAACTTTCATAAACTAACTACATTATATTGAGATATTGAGTATTTTTGTAGAATTGGCTGAACCGTTCATGTCCATCTAAATTTATATAAAGGCTAATATGATTCAATGAAGGAAAAGATCATTACTGGTATGACTATTCTGCCTATAAAGATAGATGTCAGAAATGACTTGCCTCCGGCAACTTTAAATGAACTCTTCTTTATTCCAATACTGTGTTTGGCTGGCAACAAAGCAGTAAGTGATTCCTTTGTGCTCGGTAAAACATGGAAGCCAAGCATGTCATTTGATCTGAGGATAAGGAATACATTGAGAACACTAAATAAATTTTTCTTACATAAATTTGTTGGTAACTGAAATTAAGGTCTCAAAACCTGAAATAAAAATTTAGCAATTCTATTATGACCTAAATTCAGAAGGAACATGATGTAATTTGCAAGGATGTTGTTTATGAAATATTAGGTATTTATTATTATCATTATTATTATTATTGTAGTAGTAGACGTAGTATATAAATAGCATGAGTGTCCCAATTCTGCCACGGTAACATAATAAGAGATCAGAGTAAACAGTAACGACAATTAAAATAACAAACAGGAGTGGCAAGTCAGCCCAAATCCTATGGTGCCGGCAAATGACTCGCAGTGCGTCCTTAACCATTATGAATGTGAGATATTTTTCTATTAGCTGCCATTTCTTTATTATGTTCATATATTTCTGTATTGGTTCTAATTTTTGTGCTTTTGTTCTAAGATATCTCTGTTTGTATCAAGTTTTGTAGTTGTCTTGTTTCATCCGTTTCCAGAGTCTCTTAGGGCTTCAGTACCTAGTGTTTGGATAAGTGCCAATGGCCCGCACCTGTTCCTTGTCTAACCCTTGTTACTTGTGTACATGTATGCCAGCCCTTGCCCTGTTCCTCTGTCAGTCATGGTAGAGTGTGTTTGCCTGTGTTCCTTGTTAATGCTCTTCACTGTAAACTCTTTCCTGGTTTGTTAGTAGTGTTCCCCTACTTTTCTGTTTCAGTCCTAGTTAGTTTCAGTGGTGTTTACCCGCCTTTGTTTTGGTTCCTTGTGTTTTTTTTTTTTTTAGTTTTGTCTGTTTGGTGTTTGTAGTGGTAATAAAGTTTCTCTTTATCTAGAAAGCAGCCTTGTGGATCTTCATTCCTCATGCCCCATTGTAACAGTTAAAAACGGTTCACCACAAATAATCAGCTGCATTACGATTTTAATGATTTTAAACCGAATAATACTAAATGATCTTACAGGCCAACAATATGTTGACAGGGGAAATCTATTTACAAAAAAAATTGAGGTGGTGTGGAAGCCCCATTTTATTCAATCTTTTTCAATTCTTAACAGCACAGTGTTCTTTTCTACCTTAGCGGTCAGGTTATATAAGTCTGGTACATCTATTTCATCCCGGTAGACAAGCCCTGACTTCTAATCATTGAGCTCTTACAAGAACTGGCAAACAATGCCAGAAAATTCATTACAGGACTTCCTAACAAACGAGAGCTGACATTCCAATATATAAAATGTTACATTACATAAATTTGACTTTTGAAAAAGCACAGAGGATATACAATCAATATATAATTTAATCCTCTACATTTTGTTCAGCAGTTCAGGCCAAAAATACAGTGCTTATTTATTCAGCAGAATATAGATAAATCAATTAATGAATACTTTAAAAAGATACTTTAGCAGCTGTATGCAAAAAAATTGACCTGGGTGTGATATATATATACGCACAGACACAATTCTACCCAGTCAGGTTTCTGTGCCAACAAAAGATATATAAATAAACATATGACACAAGTGAAAGAGATGAATGCTTGTGCAAATATTAAATTATCTGCTGTGGTACAATTGAGTATAAATATATCTTAATGAACCATTTAATTATTTCAGTTGCATCTGTGTGCTGAGATATTTTTTATTGTTTCAGAAAAAGATTAGTATGAACAGAGACACAATTCTATGCATGATCTGATGCTTCTGAACAATCTAAAGACATAAGTACACATAAGTGAAAGAAAAGATTAATACATACGCAAATGGCAAAATTATTTGCTGTGTTACACTTGGATGAAAATATACCCTAATGCTGTGCAATTATTTCAGTGGCCTGTGTTAAAATAATTTCTTTCAATATTTAAAGATTTTTTTTTCAGTATTTTAAAGAGGTATAAAAAAGTGAAGAAGGGAGCCATGGGATTCGGTGGCTGAGAAGCTTCATTTCACAAAGTAGTACGTAGCCCTCAAGGAAGTAATTACTAAAAATAGGCCATTTTAATGAAGTTAGAAACAAAATAGCTGTGTGGCTATGCAAAAATGTGGAAAAGGTGTGATCATGCAAAACTTCTTGGTCTAGATGTTTTTTGTTGGGATAAAACTGTGAATTATCAATAATCATCATATATAGTAAAATACAGTAATGGTAGGATCATGCTGTAGGGTTACATATCCTAAGCATGGAGTGCATATTATCGCTGCATGGATAAAAATGGGACAAAGGGCTTCCTTTGCGATGCACCAATCAAAGTGCGGTATGTCCTAAAGAGGGGCAGTTCAGCCCTTGCTGGGCCATTTTCGCCATCTGTGCCATTCTAGTAGGGGAACACAAATTGGCCTGCTTTCTGTTATGCTGCTGCGATCCTCTTTCTCTCAAGGATGTCTGTTGTTGGCTGGGTGCTTACAGGACTGAAAGTGAAATCCAGCATCTTATGCTGTCCTCTGAACTGATCACTGTGCTCACCATGCAAACAGTCAGTATATTTATCTGCAAAAATCACATTTTGTTTCATTAATAAGAATTAGCAGGATCATAAATGCACAGTTTACCAGTAGGTAATTTAATGTTACACCCAGGACAACTGACAACAGGAGAAACACAAAAATGATTATGTTTTGTACATCAACTTATTTAAGCACATCACAGCTCTCATGAATGTGTATGCAAATAACATTAGAGTTGAAGGCATATACAAAGCAACATATATTTTTGTAAATGCAGGTAAGACCCTAGAACTACTGGGGGGTTAAGGGCCTTGCTAAAGGGCACAACGATGAAATCACTCTAACTTGGGATTGGAACCAGCAACCTCCTGGGCTAAGCCACACTCCACGGCCAGCTTTTCTATATACAGTATATACAAATACGTACAGTTTCAAGCACACTGCTGGAAAATTGTGAAAAATTTCAACAGCCCTCTATAAAAATTTTCTCATTTTCTCATATTTTGAAGATAAAAGTGATGAGCATTTATTTTAGCTGTCTATTTATTTTAGCATTTATAAACTAATCTAAACAATAAAAAAAAACTCAGATACTTTTTAAATGAGTTGGGACTTACAGTAGTATAGATCAGTGTAATGATTTTAGCTAATGATCCAGGCTGTAATGACCTGAATGATTTCTTCAGCACAAACGAGGAAGTCCATTTTAAGTAAGCTTAGGTTCTGTGTGGCATCCAGGGTGATCAGTTGTTTCCAGCCTGGGCTAGTTGGTCCTGTAATTCCAAGAGGTGGCATCTGTCCAGCATACTGCCATGGGCGCTTTGCCACCTGTCCACTGGTCAGAGCAGCAAGCATCTGAGGGTACCATAGTAACAGCCCTCCCTGCCCCAAGAGCCACTCCAGTCTGGCAGCAGAGCCAACCTACATGGCATACAGACAGGATTAACCATTGTTGTTTTTGCCTGGGCCATCCACTGCATGTGTCCAGCATGAACTGTCTTCTCATGAAGTAATACGTGATTTCAGTCACTATAAGGCCATCCTTTTTGACTACCTAGTACCTTGTCTCTGCAGGTGTGTGTTTGTGACTCTGAGGTCTCCCACCTTGAATTGTTGGTCTAACACTGTGCCCAGGTTGAAATTCGAGATGCCCATTTGGGCAACAAATGACCATTTGAAATGAGGCTCGTAGCATGAATGAGGGCTGTCTTCTTTGCGAACAATGATGGGAGGTGATCAGGAATAATTACAAGGGGATGAATGATTAGTAACATCGTGCTAACACCAAGAAGGCATGCACCTGAGTCTTCTTTGTTAGTCTTCGAGCATCCTTGATTGTGGAGATCTTGTTTTTTTCAGGTGTCTCCAGCAATATGTTACTCCAGGTAGTATGCCTCCTATAATCCAAGACAACACTTTTTTGGTTCTAGCTGTGAGTCCACAAGCCTGGATCTCATCCAGTACCCTCTGCAATGTTCTGAGGTACTTTCTGAATGTGCCTGGTAAGGTTTCAGTATGTGGATGGTGGCTGGGGTCCCATGCAATCCAAAGGAGAGAATCATGTATTGCAAATGGACATTAGGGGTACTAAATGCAGCGTAACTGCCAATAGCCCTTTGTGAGGTTCATAGTAGAGAGAAGCAAGCCAAGCCCAGCATCTCTATCATCTCATTGGTCTTAGGACTTGGCTGACCATCAAAGAGTGATGCCTCACTCAACTTTACACCTAGAAGTAGAGGGTACTATCAGATTTGTGGACAATAACAATTTATTTGGACTAAGTGCTGTGGCTCTCCTCAGTAAACCTACAGCTGCAACATCCATTGAACCTCCTCCTCAATGGTGTGGCCTCTTACCGATGGAACCTCTAAGAGGTATTGCTGCAAAATGACCTGGGGTGGCGGTTATGCAGGTAGATATAAGGGAAGATCAATGCCTGTTATTATTAATATTAGCAAAGAATTCTTTTTGTGTGTAAACTGCTCAATTAAATTAGCCATTAGCTGTATAATTATTATGCAGTAAACCTTTTATTAGTTACTCAAGAAAGATTGTATATGATTTATATAAATATATATTATAGGTATAGCACATATATTTAACATTTGCAGTCTAGGGAAGTTTAGGCTTAGAACCTTTGAATAAACCCTATTTTAACTTATGAGTTAAATTGGCAAATAAAAATGACAATTGATGTTCTATACAAAAGGAAAAAAAATGAATGTTACAACATAATTATTATTTGCATATACTATATATGGTCCTTGTGTTTTTGGTCTTTAGTTCCATTTTTTACCTTTTTGGAATTTGCAATGCTTAACTGTTCACTTGTTTTGTGTTTAAAAACGTATAAATGATAAAACGTATAAATAATAAAATGTAAAACACTGCCTGACTGATGTTGTGTTGATGGAAAAACATCCACAGTAATGAATTGTGTGTGTAATTACTGAAGATCCCACAAAAGGAGAGAAAAATGCAGGGTTTAAATTTCCAAGGGTGTCATAAAATGATGTCATATTGTTAAATAATGGAACTGAGGGAGGTTTGACCAGTGAAGTTAATGATGTCTCAGGATTACAGCTGCTGGTGCAGATAACACCTTCACCTGAAATCACAGTGTACACTTCACAACGCAAAGGCAACATTACTCTGACATTAGCTCAGCTTATCTCTCTCCTCATATGTTACTGTCACTGATAAAGTCAGAATTGCACCTGACTCTGTTTGTCAGGTATAGAAAAGAAAATCCACAAATGAAAGGTACTGCAACAAGAAAATAAAATAAACACCAACTAGCAAACAGGAAAATATATTTGTCACACTTTTACAATGAACTATATTTAATAGCACTGGGTGAAAGCCGTTGGATGGAGGTATGTGATATGCAGAGACTACAAAAACAAACTTTTTAAATGCAAAATCAATACAAAGCATAACTGAGGCCTTTTTTCCTCAGTAGAAATAAAATCCTGCTTCTAATATAATGTTAGAGAAGAACACACAAGATCCCCCAGCTCCCTTCAGTTAGAGCCATGTTTCTAAACCTGGTCCTCTGGGACCCCCAGGCAGTCCATGTTTTTGCGAAAATGCGGCCTGTCTGGCAGGAAGCTGGGAGGGAGTAAAAACGTGGACCGTCTGGGGGTCCCGAGGGCCGGTTTGAGAAACACTGAGTTAGAGCCAGCTAGGTTTAATTAACTGAGCTGCCTGTATACTATAATGCTGGTGATAAAAATAAGATGGTAACAACAAAGAACAGAAGCCAAACCTTGCACCATTGCTTTGGCATCCTGTCAACATTAGTATTTGTGTGATTTTTTTTTTAAAGTAATGTTAACCAGAATAACATTTTTCATGAGTTACAATGAGGACTGTACTGGGATTAAAAATCAGTTTTGCTGAAGTCATCCCCATGGTAACTTTTTCTGACCGGGGGGTTCCTAGGATACATTTTCGCTGGCCCTCACACCCATTGACCCACCAGAAAAATGCCCTCTATGTCAGATGGCCAGTCCAGCCCTGGATACAAAATTTACTGGGTGACTCTCAAAGGTACTGGTCAATATGGATACTGAGTGGTGACCTCAGGAGTGGATGTCTACTATTACAGTATAACGACACTTCACCAGATTCATCACTCTACTGGAATCCCTACCTCCATGCCATGATATTTTAATTTCCTATCTCCTTCCACCAGAGAAGGATGTTTGCTCTTCCTTATGCTATCTAACAACTTTTTTTTTCTATCTAACCACTTTTTAAAGGTATTTTTTTTTACCATTGGTGGCTTTCCCATCAAACTGTGTAATAAAATCCATTTGGTGAAATCTCCTTTGAAGAGGTCACTCTTCAGAGACTGCAGATGTACAAGACAATGGAATTACATTGACAAGCTCAAGTACAGAAAATGACCAGAAATCAATCCAGACAGCTGTAATCTAATTCCTTTCATATCCACCCCTATCACTGAGACAGGATAATAACAAGCTCTCACACAATTGACCACAAAAGCATCAGTCAACTTGAAGCGATCAGAGTGAATATACTGAATGCTCCAATTATTTGTCAGATGTATTAACATAAATGGAAAGCTTCTATCACATTACATGTGTGACATTTTCAGTTTTTAAAATCTAACCAATTTATGATGAAGATGAGAAGCAGAAGCCACCCAGCAACGTATACAAACTTAACACTTACCTTTCTACTACATATATTTTCTGGATTGATAACAGTCCAGGAAACCTAGACTCCAGGATATTAGAGTCTCTTTATCTTTAAGCCCATTTTCAAATTTGCGCTTCATCAGTGTTTTTCATAAGTAGACTAACAGATAAGGATTTCAGCAAAGGACCATCAATGGCAGGTTATAGTAGCTTATGTTTCTTCTAACTAAATGGTGCTGAAGTCAGTTTTGTGATGTACATCTTTGTTTTTTCTCCTTTAATATTTCCATAAGCTCCATATCACATCAAACTATAATGTTAGCCAGTCGACATACATCTAGTTGTTAAGCATTTAGTTGAAGATCACTTTTAAAAACGTTTCTGTTTACCTTCAGGTTTTATTATCGGTGCCTCTAGTGAAATACACATACAATATTTAACTAAACATTTCCTGCCACGCTCCCTCAAGCCTAAGTCACCCCATCAGCTAACTGCCAGTGATCACCATTGCTGAATATTAAATGGACTTTTATGGTTACAAAATTAGTTTAATCTGTTCTGTATTACCAGCTACGTTAGTTTTACCCTTGGGGTCCAAACTAGTTTCCAGTCTCTTTCTAGAGTTCTCGTCTGTCTTGATTTCGGATTCTGACTTTAGGTTTTCCACAATACTCTGTAATGGTTAACATTTATTTACTGTTTGCTTTTGTCTAAAACAATATACAAGCGAGGCAGAGGCAGATTGTATGTTACAAGCATTCGGGTTTTATAATGAAACTCCACAGCTGAATCTAAACCTGCAATTTCCCCCCCCCGTCTCCAGTATTACCAGACCTTACAGACTGATGTTTCTTTTTATCCTTAAATTGCAGTAGAATTTAGTTATTTCTATATATTTGGAGGGAGATAAATCTGTGTTTTGCAAAGTGATACATATGTGTCAAACAATGCCGAAAAACATATGTTAAGGATCCATCCATCCATCCATCATCTGCCGCTTGGTCCGGGATCGGGTCGCGGGGGCAGTAGCCTCAGCAGGGAGGCCC
>JAODJX010000020.1:23688901-23699737 GCA_026776945.1 Isichthys henryi | reverse complement strand
GATGGACCATCAAAGGCTCGATTGTGTAACATAACAGGAAACATCACCGTAACCAGTCTGCTCTCCTCCTCGGCCAGTAGGAATAAAAAGGGAAGGTGTGGTGATGACTGAGGTCTCACGAGGATGGACCATCAAAGGCTCGATTGTGTAACATAACAGGAAACATCACCGTAACCAGTCTGCTCTCCTCCTCGGCCAGCAGTAAAACATTTTACTCCCTAATTGCAGAATCGTGTTAAGGAATAGCATTTACTTACATGCACACTCTTTTTCTCTAATACATATACATCTGTTCTTCATCCGGTTTTTCAAGTCTTCCATTCCCTCATTCTCATTCATTTTGACATTTTATATTTATGTGTTTTACGTCTCATTTCTAATTTATTCTTCCCGGTTAATAAATAATTGAATCAACTAACATTTCCTCTTTTTTTCATAGTGTGATTCTTCCATCAACTCATACCTTGCAGTTTCAATGCTATAACACATTCTCTGCTCCTCGCAGGATGCACATGTATATAAATGCTGAATATAAATCAGTGGTGCATCAGGACACTCTGGCAAAGTAACTCACATTATCACCCTGCTCTTATGTACTGAATAATGGGTTCACAATCAAACTGAAAAATGCAACAGTCCATTCACCAGACTCCTCGGCTTGCCCCATTAGATGTGTATCGGATGAGATAAGTCGTTTGTGTCTTTTTTTAGCTAACCAAAATGTACATTCCCTACCAGTGAATTTCATCCATGGCCATGTGCCAACTGGACCACTCAGCTGTACTTATAAATTGACGTGTTGAATTTTCATCAAAATACAAGCAGTGAATTGAACAAGCTGAACATAAGTTCAATAGTAAGGTTGGGTGTAAAGTGCACCTTAAATTATATGCTAAACTAACACTGTGTTCTCAGGGGTCCAAGCATATGTAATGCTTGGGTATTCTTGGATATATCTGGTTGAATCAGGTTGAAGATGCTATTTGCTTTTTTTTTGATTGCTACATTCTTTCAATGTATGTTTGTGTGTATTTTGGACTCAGAGTTGTTTTTCAACATGTTCAAATGAAAATCTGCTTTTCAGCTGCTGATTTTATTGATGTACAGGCACCAGTGGTTGTATGTAGGTACTCTGTGCTTTGCTTTTGAATACTATCCATTTTCAAAAGGCATAAATCATAACAAATTAATAAAGTGATTATATGGCCACTACACAATATCTCAATTAAGGCTATGCTGACAAAGAGTTGTACATTTATTAGAATGTGTGCCTGGACATTCAAAAGAATAGAGCTGTCAGACTGCCAGCATGAGTGAAGCAATATCGGGCTTTAAATGTTGAGGAAGAGGAAGACGGCCCTGCTCTGTGTGGGTCTGGTTTCATCAACAGCTGTCTGCCAGGACACGGCTGATCACTTGCTAGACTGGGGAGAAACCAGAGTTAGATAGAAATATAAAGGACCCAAATAAACTATGAAAGCCCACTGTGTGATATATTGTATGTTCCTTTGCTTCTCCTTGGTGAAAAAAACTGTTTAAGTATTTCTTTCAAGGACCTCTGAAGTCGGCCATACTATGGTCTTTTCACTGCAATGCTATTCCGGGCAGCTGCTGATAGCTTAAAATCCTCGAAATGCATTCAGCTGTTAGACAGTATTCACTGTATTTGCACAAACATACCTTCTTATCTTTGGGATGTTGACATTAGAGTGAATACACTTGATTCAGAGCAAACTGAATCCAAGCTGATGCCATACACATAAAATAATCCATGATAATCAATTTTTCATTTTATTTTCTCTTTGTTAACCAAACCTTCACAGCAATTGACTTAGTACTGGGTTTAACATTCTGTATATTTTGGTTACAAATCAATAGGTTACAAATCTAACCATGTGATTATGGTCCCAGAAACAAAGACTGTTGTTTTCCTGGAATTGATGTCACTGAAGTAAGTTAGTAATCACATTATTAAAATTAACATTCTTTCTTCAGAAAGTGAATTAATCAACCCTCCACCAAGCATTCTTGTGGATATAGATATATTCAAGCCCTAAAATAAGCATTAATCTTTAATACCTGCAATGTTCCTTGTTTTATGTTCATGATATTATGAAAATTAAACAGTGTAATAGAATTTTTAAAGAATAAATTGTAAGTTTCTTGGGAATAGCATAAATAATATTATACTTATTTCTAACCCCAGATTACATATACATGGTTAAAAGCTGGTAAATATACCCAGACAAATATAAATACCATGAAATATCAGGATTTCCTTCATCTGTTTTTGTTTTTTAATGTACTTATATCTTTTTTATGTCAACTTTGCAGCAGTGTTGACAGTGTTGTAGATAATGTAATGGTGTAGATGTGTGCAAAGACATTATACAGTATTTTGAGTCCTAAGAAAAGTAAGTTAGTAAAACAACAATAAGGTACCTTTGTATGGTATCTCTTGGGGAAAATTTCATTAAAGATATGAGCAAATTTGGTACTTGCTGATATATCATCTTAGTAATTTACATCCAAGGTGAAAAAGAGAGAAGTTAATCAGCATAAAGGAGCATATGAAATTACAAAATAAAATCAATGACAAAAACAACTGTTTATTTTTAAAGCCAGTTAGATAGGCTAAAATATTAATTTCCAAAAAGACCGACATCTTCCTGTGCATATGTAGTGAAAGCTCATTTGTCACCCTCATTGATTGTGTCACCAGAGTTTACTGTGAAGCACAGTAACAAACATTACTGAGTTTTATGTGACCATATGACCATCCTTTAATTACTGTTATCCCGTTCACCTCACAGAAAATACTCATAAGATAATAAGGTTGTTCACTTGTTTGTTTATTTGTTTATGGTAATTTCACTTTTACTTTGTTAATGAAACAGCTGTGTACCTCCTGTTTCATTAACTGCAGTGTGCAGTAAATGTTTGGAATAACGTCCCTCTCATGCAAGTGCAGTGTTGTTGACTTCAGGAGACCCTGAATAACACTGTTCACTGTTTTCTTTCTTTATCTCTGTCACCTTTTGTATTTAACCCAGCCTCTCTCATAAACTGTCCATCTGATCTATTAAACCACACCTTTCCTGTCATCAGAAAGAAGCAATCTACTGAAATAGTTACGGACAGATTACAGAATTAATGATGCATATGCTCTATTATAAATCAGCCATGTGCACAAGCGAAGTTAGATTTAATCACTAGAATCATGAGGAGTTTGTCAGGTTTTCTCATAACTGAAGCAGACGTGCAGTCCTCTAGAATAAATAATTTCCTCACAGCGACATATTTCACTGATTGAAATTTTTAACTTGATGTTTTCAAAAGAGAGATTCGTAAATGATGTTAAAAGTCTATTAGGAAAATGGGAGGCAAAGTCAAGTGTAATACACCTTTTTAAAAATGACATTTTGGAATTAATGTGTTTCACTTTTGTAATTATAGATTGGAAACTCGGCCCTTTCATATCACAACGTCTACTTGCAGAGTCAACTGAAAATAACATGCTACTTGTACATAGCTGGTGTTTCATCCTTCATCTTATGACCTGTATTCTGGCATTTTCCTGCCTCCTGTCTGCTATGACAATTCTCATTTAAGACTGAATGTACTCTATTACAATGTAATATGCTAGCATCTTAGCATGTCTCCACCATAATCTATAGGAAATGGTACTGCTACCACAAATTCCACATCAAGATGAAATATTCATAAAGGAATCAACCATGATTAGTAAGTTTTATTGCGCATTCCGTCAGATTTTGTCAGACTTATGATTATTATATTTCTGTAAAAGAATATCACACTAATTATGTCTTTTGGGTTTTTAGATTTTCATTCACCTGAAAGCTTCCCTGCAAATTATGAAATTAATTAATGCCATTATGTCAAAGTGTCAGCAGTGTGCCATAAATCGATACACTGTATCCATCATGAGCTCATATAATTTCAGTGTGATTTGATTCTGCTTTACTAATTAGCTTTTAGAATATAATGCCAGTTGTGGGCTAATGGTTAGGGAAGCATGGTTGTGATTGGAAGGTTGCTGGTTCAAATCCCCAACCACAAAGCTACCACTGAGGTACCATGTGCAAGGTACTGCTCCCTGGGTGCTAAACAATAGCTGCCCGCTGTTATGTAACATGTCAGTTAAATGCAGAGGGCGCATTTTGTTGACGTGTGTCAACAATTAATCACTTTCACTCACCAAATCCAAATTAATTCATATTTTCAAGGACACTGGACAGACAATTTCTCAGAATCTTAATTTGAATACTAGGGAAAAGCCACACTTAAGCTTGTTGCTGTTGATCAAATATTCATTTGCACAAACATACCTTCTTATCTTTGGAATGTTGACATTAGAGTTTATGCTCTGTTCATTTGACATCACTTTAACGCTAACAACATAAGCTGCATACACTTAGGACCTTTACTTTTTCATGTTGCTGTGATGTCTAGAAGTGATGATGTACACACATCTCTAGTCAGATCCATTCCCTTCCTTTGGATCTTGTTCTTTCTCTTCTCTTGTTCCCAAGGTTATTTTCTCACAAGGATATTTATTGAACTACAGGAAAAATAACCACATATACTGTATGAAGATATATACATGCAAAAGGATAAAAAGAAAAGGTTTCCCCATTTAAATATGAAAGTATGACTATCATGAAATAACTTTGCTGACAAAAAGTTAAAGTTTTACCCTTTTCTGTAGATCTCCTAGTTTCAGTGAAAATTGTAAAGTCATCAAATGAATAATTTAGAAGTGTTAGCTAAGAAACTATATATTTGTACTTCCTAAATCAATTTCAGTGTATCATCAAATATGTGAGTGTTAATAATATATAGTTAGAAGAACTTTTATTACTGTTGCCGCCTCTGGCACCCGCAATTCATTGTTGCTCTGGTGAATTGACAAATGGCCACTGTCCCGGGTGCTGAAGGAGAAGTGTGACCACCTGTCACAATATGGGCAACCATGCAGTCAACTGGCGATCAAGCACCCTTGACAAGCCACATCCTTAATTCCCCCCACCTGGAGGGCAGCAATTTCCTCAATTTTACCGAGAGCCCATTGGCCCCAAATAAGAGCCTGTTGGCCCCGTTTTGTCTTTGGCTGGAATTTCCGCAGTGTTTGAACAGCACATAACATCATGCATCCTTGGATTTACATAATGAAAGAATGGATTCAGCTTCTCCACCAATAAATCACTTTCTAGAGAGCTGGGGGAGAGCAGAGAGAGGAGCGTCCAGGTCTGGAATAGCTTGCAATCAATTAAAGCAAACATAATAGCCAATCTCCCCAGTAGATGCAAGCTCATTTACAAACCTAGTGTACCTTAAAGTGAGGTCTAATAAAACAACAGATATCTTGAAGGTGTATATTGATTTCAGCAATACAGTGTAACATACATCATTGATTTCAATTTTAGACATTATTATTAATAAAGTATCAGTGAAGACAGAGAATACTGTATATCCATATTTCTAATTTCTCTTTCTTTTTTGTGTACAGCCAAATAAAAATGAAATGCACATGAAATGTGCAAGTGGGAATTTTTTTTTTTGAAAAACATAATAAAATACTTCCCGTGAAAGGGCTTATAATGTCACAAAAGAAGACATAAAGAAAACAGGTATCTTCATATGGGTGATACAATCACCACTCACCTGACCAGTATGTGTTAGAACTGGGGAAGGAAACCTGGAAAAAGTTACTTAAAAACAACTGAGGAGTGACATCACGTTCAAAGCAGTTATGTAGGTACGAGGAACAGTGCTTTATGCAGTTTGCTAATGCAGTTGTGAATAAACATAATGCAGTAGTTAAAGTATTTATTGTGCATTATTTATTATACATTTTTATTAGCATTTTTTATTTACATTCAATATAGATAATAAATAATCTACGTGTTAATTGAAAGAATAGAAAATGTGTAGTCAGATCATTGATTAAAATAGTTTTAAATGAGTAATATTGCATGATTTTGCCTAATCCTCAGCAATAATATGATTTATATTTTGGGATTTCATGTGCCTTCCAGCATCCCCCAACCTCCTTTCTTCAGCCTCCCATACCCAGAAACAGATACAATGCTTTCAATAAATAAACATCCAATGGCACGGATTTGCTGAATTGCACAATTAATTATGGATGCCTATAGGACAGGAAGTACCTCAGGAAAAGGCTGGCTGCTTTCCACTCCTGTGGCTTCATTCCAGGAGTTTGGCAGTTGGCTTTATAAATGCTGAGGTCAATGTAACCACACAGTTTAATGGCACCAGCATATACTCTGATTTGCCATTTTATTAAGTACACCTGTCTAATACAGGGTACAACCCACCTTTGTTCTGCCTCCAGAACTGCCTCAAGGGTAGATGAGCGTGCATTCAGAAAAGTCTTTGTGCACCCTACTGTGCACATTACACACTGAGCTGGTATTTTTGCACTCACAGAAATGCAACATCTTTGTCACAGTATTTTCCTGCAAACTCTAGACACCAGGTTGTCCAGGAGATTCTGTAACGATTGAGTTTATGTCATGGTGAAAAGTGCTATAATAATAATAATAATAATAATAATCACAGAATAAATTTCTATAGACCATTTAATATTTACACAAATATTGTAAATTGGCATTGCTAATATTTGTGTAAATGAGATCATCAATACTTATTTATCAAATTATTATATTCAGCTGAAAAGCTATTCAGTCCTAAATAGCTAATAATTAATTGAATAATAAATAATTTCCATCCAATAGTGAAGCCAGAAATCATGGCATGGGTGAGCTGGAGGAAAAGCAGGTGGATCGGTCCCATAATAATTACTATAAATTTTTTATATCAGTTTTTAAATGACCTGTGGCATTACCAAGGCAAAATGAATTAAGAAAGAAAAACCGGTAACACTTTACAATACTAGTTCACAAATTAACATAAATAAATAGTTGAAATAATGCCTGAGTCACCATGAGTTAATGAATTCAGTATTGATTAGAACATCAGTAAATACTGAAGCAAATACCTTAATGACTAAACAACTCACAAGAATAAGTTTTGTTAATAACTAATGCATTCATGACTCACTTTACTAATTAAATGTTAATTAATGGTAATCTACAGGGGTGGGTTTGTTGCTGCTGGGTCCCCACCCACGGTGTCGCTTCAGGGCCCCCTGACCCCTCCCAGGTTTTCAAAAACAAAATAAAAAACTAGCAAGTAAAGTACGACTATCCCAGCTAATTAGCTGGTTAGCAGAACATGCTACTTCAGTATCTCATAAATAATGAACAAATTTAGTATTTAGTATAGTGACTGTTTGTGGATAACAGGGGGCTCCCAAACCAGGGGGGGGGCATACAAATGTGTGCTTTGGGTGGCAGCAGGCACTGCTGCTATGTATTGACATGCAATAGACAATTAGTGACGTCTTGCCTAAAATCAGTGTGAAGACAAGAGCAGCTTGGATGCTCGCATGTTAGTTTAAAGATACCATTTACTCAATGCAATATACCAGTTACTCAACCCGGAGCTGTCTAATAAAACATTAGATATCTTGGAGATGTATACTGATTTCAGGAATACAGTGTAGCATAAATCATAATTTAAAATTTTAGACATTAGTATTAATAAAGTATCAGTGAAAATAGAGAACATATCCCTGTTTTTAATTTCTCTGGCCAGCAGTCAAACTAAATTATGTACAAATGATATTTATGTTGGTGTTCCAAAAGATATTATGTCTGTAAAAGCATGACCATTTCAAAACCACTGCAAAAGTCACCCCAAAATTTACAGCAACTATCCAATACAATACAACCATGCATGTGACTAGACCAATAGCACAACTTATATGACTAATCAATATGTCACTGACTTTTTTAATGAATTAAAATAATTAATGCAGCGAGCTTGTGGCAAAGTTTAACAAATACATGGAATGGCTAGGATACCCTGAGAAGAGGTTAGGGAACTGGTATGGTGTTCTTCTAGTCATCCAATAAGACATGAGTAACTTTTTGAAAAACAGAAGAAATTTACTGACATATAGTACAGTACTGCCACAACATCACACAGAATGTGCCACAAAATGCATAGACAAAAACACTCTTGTTCAAATACAAATACTGTTGAGGTGAGAACGTCAAACCCTGATGCTTGAGAGGCTCAGTGAGCTTAGGAAGTATACACATACGCAGAGAATCGCAAAGGGTAGATCTCAGCTCAAATCTGCACTGTGCCACTCAGTGTTCGTGACCTAGAAGCCCAAAGCGACAGAATGAATTGACGTTCTTATGCTGAGGATGGAAAATCAACTGGGACCCATTCTTTGCCTATCAGAAAAACATTAGTCTGTCAGGCACCTAAGTTACTGCTTGTTGGTGATGATCTCAGCTGAAAACATCACATTATGTGAATGCTTCTATTTCTGGCAAATGGCAGCATACTGAGGATTGACAGGAAAATAAATGTTGCAAAGAAAGAATAATCTTAGAAGGAAACCTGCTTAACTCAGCAGGATGATTTGTATACTTCCTTACTGACAGACCTGGAAATCAAGCAAAAAGCCAAGGTCACTCTGAAATCTATCAACAAAAGGAAAGAAGCATATGTCTTGAATTTTTATTCAAATACAATGTAAAATTCTGCATTAAATATGCAAATTTAATCAAACTTGTCAAAATTGGAATAACTTTCACCAGAATGAATGCAAAATATATAGCAATCAGAAAAGCTTATATTAAACCTACCTGAAAGGACTCAGTAATCAGACTGTTATGTTAAGCTATACTTTATAGACAAAAGTTTTTAGATGCAGCACTTAATGACTGAATTTCATTTAGGCCCATTACCACAGGTGTATAAAATCAAACACCTACCCATGGAGTCAGGATTACAACATGTCATTCTGAAGAGATAAGTGAATTCAAGCGGGGTACAATAACTCAGTTTGTGAAATTTCTTCCCTGCTTGATATTCCACAGTCTACTGTAAGTGGTATTATTGTAAAGTGAAAGCGTTTAGGAACAAGTGAAACTCAGGCACAAAGTGCCAGACCATGTAAAGTAACAGAGGAAGGTTCGCCGAGTGCTGAGGCACATACTGCGTAAAAGTTGCCAACGCTCTGTTGACTCAATAACTGCAGAGTCCCAAATTTCCTCTGGCATTAACCTCAGCATAAAAACTGGAGTTTCATGGAATTTGTATCCATGGCCGAGCATGTAAGCCTTCGCATCACCAAATACAATGCCAAGCGTCAGATGGAGTAGTGCAAAGCAGACCTCCACTGGACTCTGGAGCAATGGAAATGTGGTCTGAGTCTGGGAAGCTTCTCTGTCTGGCTGTCTGATGAGTCTGGGGTTGGCAGATTCCAGGAGAACGCTACCTGCCTGAGTACATTCTAGCAACTTTAAAGTTTAGTAGAGGAGGGATAATGGTATGGGGTTCATTTTCAGGGCTGGGCTAGGCCCCTTAGTTCCAGTGAAGGGAACTCTTAGTGCTTGAACATACCAAGACATTTTGGACAATTGTATGCTTCCAACTTTATGGGAACAGCTTGAGAAAGAGCATTTTCTGTTCCAGCGTGACTGCCCCAGTGCACAATGTAAAGTCCATAAAGACATGGATGGATGAGTTAGGTGTGGAAGAACTTGATTTGCCCACACAGAGCTCCTACCTCAACCTCATTACCTTTAGGATGAACTAGAATGGAGACTGTGAAAAAGGCCTTCACGTCCAACATCCTGACCTGACCTCACAAATGATCTTCAGGATGAATGGGCAAAAATTCCCACAGATATACTCAAAAACGTTGTGGAAAGCCATCCCAGAAGAGGGGCAGCTGTTATAGTTTCAAAGGGACCAACTCCATATTGATTCCTATGGATTTAGAATGAAATATCATAAAAGTGCGTGTAGGTGTAATGGCCAGGTGTCCCAATACTTTTTCTATATACTGTATTTACAAGACTGGTGAATCCTATAGACAACATACGTGGTGGCCTAGGGTGCCAGATTCTGATAGGGTGCCGACTTGCCAGCCTTGCCAGCTGAGTGTTGCATTGGTAAGGACCGGTACTGTGTATGAAAATATTAAATCTCTTTCTCTCACTTTTTTCTCTCTCTCTCTTTTCTTTTTCTCAAATACTGTGGGAATGAAGCTGCAACTCAGCTACTGGGATGTAATCACATCTGTGAGCAGTCCTGCTCACCCACTCCGCTCTCTCCGTTGGACTGAAAACAACCTCTCCCTGTAACGCTACCAAGCTGCTCTCCCAGGGGCACCTCCCTGTCTCAGCTCACAGTGACAGATGAGAAGCACACAGGGCACAGTGCTCGCCTCTCCATTTACAATGCTGGAACATGGAGCTTTCTTAAGGAATTGAAGACGTCAGTCACTGGAGGGGAACCAGCTTACGTCCCAAATCACCTTCTGTGGCTTTCTGCCATGCGAGACCTATGACGGCTTGATTTCCAATACTCAGGATGAGTAGAAATAATAGAATGCTAGTCCTATAAAGTCCGTGACTTGGGTCTTGATGGTAGGCAGGTGCTAGGCTGGTCCTTGATCTTACAGACTATGATGGGCACATCCCACAATGAATCACAGGGCTCTTTCTGGGCAAACCAATAGAATCTTGGGGAGGCCAGTATGCCCAGTAACATTATCCTAATATCCATCCATCCATTTTACAAACCGCTTATCCTACTGGGTCGCGGGGGGTCCGGAGCCTATCCCGGCAGCAATGGGCACGAGGCTGGGAACAACCCAGGATGGGGGGCCAGCCCATCGCAGATTATCCTAATATTATGAATATT